>MU222983.1:75157-96649 GCA_018584345.1 Thuja plicata
AGGGTATCCAGATCTGAGTTCAAATCTTCAATCCTGAACCTGTACCTACAATAAAAAGAGATTTGTTTGTTGGGGGGGGGGAGGGGTTTGCCTTGGTCAAACCCTAGTTTTGGAATTAACTTAAATATATAATTGAAATTGCAGAAGTAAACAAAGTAAATGCATAAATTTACCTTGCTTGTAAAAGTACTTGTGGAGGATTCAAATCCTTGAATCCACAAGTATGTATGTACCAATGGATCTAGAATTTAGAATGTCTTCAATCAATTTCTTTTTGATCTCCAACACCAAATCTTGAATGGGTTCTTGATTATGAAGAGGCTTGGAAGAAGATGGATGGAGAGATCACCAAAAGGGCACCTATGTAGCTTGAATCCTTCACTGACCTCCCATGGATCTCTTTGATGAATGGATGCTTGATGATGGATGAATCCTTGCTTCAAATATTTCTTGAATTCTTGCTTGAATCTTCACTTGATGATGTTTGAGAATGCTTGATCACAATTAGGAGACTTAGAGAAAATGAGAGGAGAGAGCTCCCTTTTATATGAAATTAGGGCACAATCTTCTAAGGAGGCCGATATAGGAGAATAAAATTCCCATTAAAGCCTTTACCCTTAGGAGAGGACCTAAGTTAAATATAATTTAGGAAAACATGCTTTGGAACCTGAAATAGCCGACCCAGAAGCGGGAAACAACTTTTGCAAAGACCGACATCTGGAAACTGTGGGACCCCAGGATCTGAACCTTGGGTCAAGGTCAAGGTTGACCTTGACCTAGGTTAGGGTCAAGGTCGACCTTGACCTAGGTCAGGGTCAAGGTTGACATAGACCAAAAAGGTTGACTCTGACCTTGAGTTCCAAGATCTCAGGTCTGTAGTCCAGAATGCAGAAATCAGGTTGGAAAGAAGTGGAAAGTGGGGCAGAACAGGGGAAAAATCCAAATCCAAGTCAGAGACCCATTCAAGGCACTTGACATTACCCCAAACCACTTATTTGGAAGGATAAACCAGTCTACAATGGAAGTGCTTCAATTTTACGACTATACAAAATGCAATGGCATGTAAGGGAGTACATGTTGTCAATGTCATAAGCTAGTTATTTTTTTCCAAATGCAACTTGAGGATTTTGATTATTTATTGTTGTTTCTAAAAATTATATGTAGATCTTGATTTTAGTCATGATGAGCCAAAAATTTATTCTTTTTTTCATTTTTTTCTTTGCAGACGAAATTTGATAGCCATATAGTTATCAGACCACAAAAAAATGCATTTTTTTTTCATTTGAGGTCAAAAGGGATAAAATTACATATCAAAAATCATTGGAAGGTCAACTTAGATCTAATAGTGAGGTTCATTTTTTACTAAAGGATATTTCTACAAACTCCCCAAAAAACCCTCATTTAAATGCATATCCAAAAATTTATTTTATCAAAAAAATTTCAAACCCTGAATCTACAAACAACTCATCTTAATAGCAAACCCAAAAATCTCAGATCTGCAATAAACAACCTGCAACACCCTCATTGATAATCCTAAAGGATCATATTTCTCATTATTATACAAGGATACACTTTTCAGACTGTCGGTAACATGATCACCGAGTGACATCATTCGGTCAAGCACAATGGACACCAAAACAGTCAAGTGCAGAGGACATCAAAAATAGATAAGTGCAATGGTCACCGAAACTTTTAGTGCAAGTGAACACCGATATGCACTATCACTGATAGATAGTTTATAGAGTAAACCAAAAGCATAGTTTACAGAGTAAACTGATAGACAGTTCAGAGACATCACCGAGCACAGACTACAGAGCACACCAAGCACCAGTCTACCGAGATACAGTTTTATTTCTGAGAAAAGTGGATCTGAGATACACGTTAGATAAAACACTTCAGTTTTATAATTAGCTTTATGCTTAGTTGTTAAAAAATTTCTTAGGGAACAAGTAAAGCATATGTAATTGTTTTAATCACTCTAACTGATTATAAACATGCAAACTAGGAGATCAAGGTCAAGTTGTAAACCTTTGATCATATAGTTTTTAATGTAAAGCGTGAAACCTAATTAGCTCAATACATTGTATAAATAGATGTAGTAATCAACTAGAACATGATGATTGTAGATGCAATAGACATCTATGGATCAGATAGAGAGTTTCATGCAGAAGGACACAAAAGACAAAATTCATTTATGAAGAACAAGATTCAAGGCTACCGAGCAGAACATAGGTATTAATCAATCACTATATGTGATATATATACATTGTGAACTTAAAGGATATGTATTAAAAAATTCAATATTGCACACCATCAGGTCAATAAGTATTTTTGACTACTTTCCATGAATGTTTATATGAATTTTTACATGCAATTACATTTATGTTTTGATATTACATGCATAAGGTATAACAGCAATATGGTCGGTAATGCAAGGATAGATTACTAAGGGTTAAGTGATAAAGTTTTAAGGGTATTGATTCACCCCTCCCCCTCTTAGTACACACCAATCCATTACTCCAACAATTGGTATCAAAGCTAGATCTCTTATTTGGAAAATTTTAAATCACTTGAGAGTAAAGATCATACAATGGAAAGGTATAAGCTTGATAAGAATATTGAAAATCAGAAGTTGTAGATACAAATATTCTATGAGAAATACAAAGATGAAAGAATCAAGATGAAAGATCTACTGGATGAAAGAAATTTTATGGCATCTCGCAACAATGAAACAAACTATCATGAAGAAGAGATACCTGATTTGTTTGAGTCATCAGGATCTACATCTAGCAATACATCAGACACATCTGAAGGAAGCATTACAAGTCTGAATGAAATCAATCAATATCTAACAAAATAAGTAAAGGTACTACAAATCGGTCAAGAGACACAAATGGTAAGGATGATTGATGTTATGAATAATTCTAGACAAGTTGAACAAGAAATAACATTAGCTATTGATGACAGGAGGAAGATCACTAAAAAGTTACAAGAGAGAGAAATTGAGATATAAAGACTAACTGAACATCATCATGAGATCACCAATCAAATATTTCTTATGAGTCACGAGGCCAACCGAGTAAACATAGAATTCAATAGAAAATTGGAATCTATTGGTGAGCTAAGAGAAGAAAATGAGAAACTAAAGCATGAAGTAAGGATTCAGCAACAACATAATGATATGATCAAGAAAGCTGAAGAGAGCACAAAAAGAATGGATGATTTTCTAAATGGGCAATGAAGACTCAACAACAATACCCATCTAGGGTATACCGAGCATGGAGAATCATCAAACCAAGATGATCAAAAATATGTATACACAAATCTAAGACCAAAGAACCAATCACACAATCACTATGGAAAACCAAGTCACACATCAAATTTTTGCAGGAGCAAAGCTAAAGGTATTCCTAAATCCACATCTACATTCATAGGTAATTGTTAGAACTGTAACGAGCATGGACACAAAGCACATGAATGCAGATCTAAGGTGAAACAACCAAAGAAGGAATACTACATGGAAAAATATTGTTCTACTTGAAAAATGCATGGCTACACCTCTCATGAATGTAGAAAAAAGAAAAAGCAAGCATGGAAGCCAAAAGAACAAGAAAATGCTTATAACCGAGAAGATTCAGTAACTCATATGTTTGGGATTAAAACACATGGGAAAATTGCATAGCATGTGGTAGATATGGACACATAGCTGCAAACTACATGAGGAAATGGTTACGAAGGTCTAGAAGCTGGACTAACTTTGGAATGGCATGCTTACATTTTCATAGGATCAATCACCTAAGCAAGGACTATAGAGACCAAGTGACAAAGTCAAACACTTTTGCTAATGGAAACACTATTGAAGATATTAGGAGAATGAGAAATCAAATGTGGAGGAAATCTTCAAGCAAAGATGATGCTGGACCAAGCACCATAGTTGGTGACACCTCATCCAATGGATTTGGTGATATCACCACCCCCACCTAAGCAAAACAAGTAAGTATGGAACTCACTATACAAAGCTATATTTTATATAAGTTCCAATATTCATAGATAATATGCCAAATTAGCATGAATGGAGATGCACTATGGTATTAATTTTTATGATTTTGTGAATCCAATATCTTTGGTCAATACACACTGAGCATCGTCGGTATACATATAAAATCCAAGTTTTCAATATAAACCGAGAATCATCGGTAATCATGTAAAAGACAATAAAGTATTCGCTAAATACTGAGCATAGTTGGTGAACATGTGAAAAAGTGAAAATAAGTTGACACTTACCCTGAGCATTGTATTATCACCGAGGATGAAGTTGGTAGAATTCCTGAGTGTCATTGTTACCGAGTGGTAGCTTAAGCATTTAATATGTCATTTAAGTTATTTTCTATATATAGGGCATCGAAGAGCTCAGTCACTCATAAAGAAAAAAATGAGAAAATAACAGAGGGAAGAGGAGCGAACAAAAGTGACAAGTCTATAGATTAATCAACAATAGATTCAAAGGTGATTTTGAACAAATTTCAACATCTACTGCAAAGATCACGTGAGTATCTGGACTCACCGAGCTCACAATTTTTGTTCACAAGAAGCCCTAATTTCACAAAAATGGCAACCACATCATGAGTCGCAAAGATCAAGAATAAGAAGGACAAGAAGGTCAACTTGATCAAGAACTGTACCTATGAAGAGCCCAAGTATAAATTGTACCCTGAGGTTGATTCACAACCCGATGACCAAGGAGCATTCTCAAGCATACCTCCTAGGATTTTTCTAGTTGAAGATGTCCAAGCATATATCCACTGCAAATTTGCAGAGATCAGAGATCTTGAGGTTGAAGAGGCTTACAAGAAGCTTTGCATAGATGGAAACCTTAAAGATGAACACAAACACATTGAGGTGAAAGGGTTAACAAATGCCCTAATGTTTCCAAAAGAGTTCATGACCGAGTGGATTCAGGTAGTACTCAGTCGAGTACATGACAGAAAAATGTGGTTGGATGAACCAAAACCAATCACTAAGGTTGTGATTCATGAAGTAACCGATTATCTAGTAACCGACAAGGCCAAAGCCCTAAAACATCCTTCTCACCCCAGGATTGAAAAGTTAATAGGAGTTGTATGGGACAACAGAGGTTTGAAAGTTAATTCCATCACTGACCCAAAGATGAAGTTCAGTGCATGTGTACTTGGATACAAGGTATTCCAAGCTATCATATTGAACAATATAGCATGTGGAGCAGTTGACACTACCTATAAGATTGTAAAGAAGGGACTACAACTGGACTTATTCGAGTTGCTACCGAAGTAACTAGAGGAGAACATGAGGACAATTAGGTCAGCCAGATCTAATTCATGTAAGTTTGGTTCACTCCTTATGTGCACATTTTTTTACTTTCAAAATTTCTTCCCATCTGTCAGTGATGTCAATTGGGACATAACCCGACCAATAAATGCACAGATTAGTGAATATATTAAGTCACTAGGGGACAATTTCACATTAGTAATGGATGCATACTTCACTACCTTCAAGGAAAAAATGTAGAAGAGAATGAGAATACCTGCACAAGTGGTGGAATAGTATAAGGATGACATATGTTTCATAGTGGATACTAACACCACTTTAATCAAGCTAGCTGTACCAAGAACAGTGTGGTTACCACCACTGGATTATGAGATCCACATTGATCAAGCTACAAAGGCTATTGAAGCCTTACTAAATGAAGCAATGGACAAATTATTGGTCAGATTTGGAACTTACGAAGAAGCCAAGTCTAGAATTAAAACTCACCTAGTAGTGAAGAAGATAGATTGAAAGAAGAGTAAAATCATAAAAAACACTTGAGAAGAAACTTTTGGTAGATGATAAAGATTCAGAACAAGATGTCACCAAGGGAAATTCACCCATCGGTGAAAATGAAAAATTGAGTGATTTTGAATCTACTTAGTCAAATGCACCACCAGCCAAGAATTCAAAGGTTGCAAATGTGACAGTTGCATCAAGAACAAGGAGTAAGACTACCAAAGATGCAAATTCACCATCATTTAAGAAAGGTACAATGAGGAATTATAAGAGAAAGCCTCAAATTGGGCAAAAAACACCGAGGCAAAGAAGGAGATATATTAGAGGTAAAGAGGATAAGGAATATAATGAGCAGGATGAGAAAGAATAAGGAGTTCAAACAGAAAAGCTCAAAGTTCCTCACACAGTTGATGAAGTTGCACAATCAATCATCGACACCGGGAACATATCACACCGAAAGATAAGACAATGGCTAACCTTATCTCTTAGAGATCAGACCAAGATAGAAGAATCCATAATTAAGGAAATGGTTACATACAAGTATGTACTGATACAATTCAATAAGAAAATGCCACAAGAGCTTAGTGACAAAATATCAACAAGGTGGAAAAATGCACTGCATTTAGAGAAACAGATAAGGGAAAGATCCCTAGTCACACTCATGCCACCTAAGTCAAAATTAGAAGAGATTGATGAAATAATGAAAGAGCATTCAAAGAAATTTTTAGCTAAAATGAGATCATACAAAGTACTTGAGGGCCAATTACAAGAGATTGAAAAAGAAAGCGATGAGACTTGGAATGAAATATTCAATGCCCCCAAGTAGGTACTGGCTCTTACCGAGAAACCTCACTATGAAGAGAAAGAGGCCACATCGAGCCCATAACGCATTTTCATCAATGATACCGAGGAGATCAATCCAGTTGAGTTGAAAACATAGGAAAGCAAGGCAATGGATGATGTACCTAAAATATTACAATCATTAGGGGATACAATAGAGATCACAATCAAAGATATAACTCTTATTGATTCTGATGATGAGCCCAAAAAGGATGAAGATGTAACTGATGCCACCAAGCAAGAAAAGGAAATGGATACAATGGATGTTGCACAGGTAAATGTACCAGGTCACATACCTCTATTGATACAAGCTATTAGTATAATTACTAAAGAAAAGGAAAAGTCACCTAAGCCTGATGCAAACATACCAATAGACATAGGTGATGAACAAGGGAAGCAGACATATACAAATGAGGAGAAGAAAGCAACAAGTGGAGAGGGAAAATAGAGTGATTCCACCGACAAGAACACCAAGGAAGAAACAACTATAGATAAATATAAGGTTGATGTAGAGATGTCTACTCCAAACAAAAGGTCAATACCGAGTAGCATACAAAAGGAAACACCTCCTACACAATCACCAAAAGCAAAAGAGACAGAGAAGGAACTTGCAATAGTCCTTCATTCCCCTGCTTCCAATAGTATTACAAAGAAGAAGAAGAAGAGAAAAGCTCCAATCACATTAGATGAAATTATTGATATACCAGACTGTAATCCTAGAACATTGGATCTAGAGTCACTTACCAAGTATGGAGAACTCTGTAAAAGAAAGGCAATTCAGGACAAGCTCAAAAAGGAGCACAAGAAATCACAAGTCCTAGAAAGCAAAAAATAAATATTATTACAGATTGTTCCTCACACCGACATTGATCAAAATGCACCTATACTTGATCAATTAGCAGAGTTGACCGATGTCATTACATCATAGAATGTAGATGCAGACAAGGTCATTGAGGAACGTGCTGAGCAGAAGTGTCAATACAAGTTAACCAATAAAACTAGCCAAGAAGTGGTAGAAAATAAGGTAAAACTTGTCAAATTAGTAACTACAATGGAACCAATATTATCATAAGTAGTTAAAATAGTTCAAAATTTGTGCACAATAGAGCATTTCACTACCAAGCATAGTGAAAAGATAGCAAAGATAGATGAAGATCTTAAGGCTAGTGCACAAAGTCTCACAACTGATGAAAATGCATTCCAATTACATTATGAGATGATTGTAGAGTCAAAAAAGTTGAGACTAGAACTACAAAAGACTAAAATCAGAATCTAAGATAAGGTAACTGAGCTACAAGCTATGTTACTCCTAAATCTCACACTGGTGTTAAAACACTTAACTTTGGAAAAAACATTAATTTCCACCCCAGAGATGTCTGTTACCGAAAGTATATATGACATGTACGCCAAACTCACTTTGGATTACATGACCCTTGAGCACCTCCAAGAGAAATGGGAGAAGATAATGGCAGGCATTCAAAAATCCCATGCCCACATACTTGACAAGATGTAAGTATTACACCTTTGTCATTATTTCCATAAAAAGGGGGAAATGATATATAAAGGGGGAAAATATATGTGGATATATATTTACACATTTAAAAAAGGGGATGTATATGTATAAGGGAGAAATGTATCAAAGGAAGAAACAGGTACCGAGGCATGCACATAGGGGGATTCATTAACAAGGTAAACACTTGGTGTGTATACTAAACATTTTACTTTTGTACATATCAGTTTTTGATACTAATGCCAAAGGGGGAGATTGATAATCATAAAGGATCATGTTTGTTATTAGTATACAAGTAAACCACTTTTGGACTATCGGTAACATGATCGCCAAGTGACATCATTCACTCAAGCACAATGGACACCAAAACAATCAAGTGTAGAGGACACAAAAAACAAACAAGTGCAATGGTCACCGCAAATGCTAGTGAAAGTGAACACCAAAATCAATAAACATCGATATGCACTATCACTGACAGACAATTTACAGAGTAAACCGAAAGCATAATTTACCGAGTAAACTGATAGACAGTTCAGAGACATCACCAAGCACAGACTATAGAGCACACCGAGCACCAGTCTACCGAGAGACAATTTTATTTTTGAGAAAAGTGGATCTGAGATACACGTTAGATAAAGAACTTCAGTTTTATAATTAGCTTTATGCTTAGCTATAAAACCATTTCTTGAGGAACAAGTAAAGCATATGTAAATGTTTTAATCAATCTAACTAATTGTAAACATGCAAACTAGGAGATCAAGGTCAAGTTGTAAACCTTTGATCATAGAGTTGTTATTGTAAAGTGTGAAACCTAATTAGGTCAATATATTATATAAATAGATGTAGTAATCAATCAGAACATGATGATTGTAGCCACAACAGACATCTATGGATCAGATAGAGAGTTTCATGCAGAAGAACACAAAAGACATAATTCAGTTATGAAGAACAAGATTCAAGGCTACCAAGAAGAACATAGGTATTAATCAATCACTATAGGTGATATATATACATTGTGAACTTAAAGGATTTTTATTCAGCAATTCAAGATTGCACACCATCAGGTCAACAAGTATTTTTGACTGCTCTCTAAAAATTGTAGCAAATAGAAGAAATCCTTTAAGAAGGTGGACTTAACAGTCTTATTGTAGGTCTCTTAACCAAGTGCACACTTAACAGTGTTGTTAAAATCTCTTAATCGAGTATACATAACCAGTCTAAAATGTTACTCCTAACAGGGTAAGATCATCAGAAGTGATCACACCTGTAGCCTTAACCGACACCTTCCATTCTGCAGATAGTAAAGCTTTGTTGGTTTCATCCCCACCACATCTTTTACCTTCTAACAGGGTTTTTTTGCATTACCAATTCTTGTGTCATGTGTAACTACTTTTCATGAATGTTTACATGAAATTACATTTATATTTTGATATTACGTGTATAAGGTATAAAATTAATATGGTCGGTAATGCAAGGAAAGATTACTAAGGGTTAAGTGATAAAAATTTTAAGGGTATAGATTCACCCCTCCCCTCTCAGTACACACCATTCCATTATTCCAACACTTCATGTCTTGTCATATCTTTCATTCTTTCATGCATTCGATAGATTTAACTCCTAGGGTTATAAAACTAAAATAATAGCTTTTATACCACTTGTAAGAAAACTTGCAACTATACAATGAAAAGTTCCATATAACTCATATGATAAATAAATCAAATAAGTAATCATAATATACATGCAAGAGAATAGACAACATACCCAGATAAATATGATACAAATATACCCTAAGAAAACTCTTATGAGGGAAAAACCTAGCCTCCAAAAACATCCATCATCCATGTATTATTCAACAATGAAACATTACAATACATTCATGAAAGCCTTTGAAACCCTAGTCATCAACAAGCACTACATGTAAACAATCATGTAACAACAAATTTCATGTCATGCTTCCGACCTCCACAAATGCTAACCTAGATCGCCTCAACAACTACTCTTGTGGTTGCTTTTATAGAAACAAGATCCCACAAAACCACCAAGTGGTATTACATAAACCATGTGCTAAAATCATTTTCTACCTAACCCTTGACCCCACATTTAATATTGGGTATTTTATTAATTTTCTTTCTCCAATAATAAATAATTATAACAATATAATATTACAATACAACATCAAGTGGCTCTAAGGATATTCTAAAAGGAATCTCTACATGTTTTACATCCATCTAGGTGCAACTTTACATAATTAAATAAAACTTATTATGCAAGGTGTACAACATTTATCTTCCTAATAGAATTATATCTAAAAAAAAAATATTATGCAATGTTATAAGCAACACATATTCTCATAGGAAGAAGCAAGTTCATCAAATGATGAATAATCCACTCCATACTAAAAGGAGGAAGGAAGTCTCCAAATAGAAATCTTTTAAAACTGAGTAGGGGTCTTTAAGGACAAATAATCTACCACATAATCATGATCAAACTCAACCAATGAATGTGACAAATCAAGTGAATTGAGAAACTTATCAATGTCAATATCCAAAGCTAAAGTATCAACAATTATGCTAAAATTATCATCAAAGAGGAGATAAACCCCCTTAAATATGTTTCCAAACTTGCAATACGAGTCTTCGCAATTTTTTTTGAAATAATTTCCAAATATTCATCCCACAAAGCAAGATCTGGAACACTATGATCAACCTGCTCAAGAGTAGTGCTCAAAATTGAAGAAGCATGTAGTGGAAGAAGAGGAAACTCAACATTAGGGTCAATAACACCAAGGTTCAAATGACCAAAATTCTCCTCACAAATATTATTTACCCTTGATGGAAGGGTGTGAAGATTAGCCAAAGGAATATCATTTCCAAGAGAAAAATTAGAAAAATAATGAACAATTGTGATGCATGATCCACCACACCTGTAGCAACGATATCCCTAGTCTCCATATTGTTAGAATAATTGAGAGGGGTGAAGGGGAGAATCAGTGGCCTCAAAAATATTCCAATAAATCAACCCAAAAACTTAGTACCAAAATATTAAGCCTCTAGTTATCTTCAGTCCTACAAGATGTTTGCCTTCAAATAAACTTATCAAATAACTACTGCTCGGAGTTCACTATTTTAAACCTTATTCTTAATGTTTACTGAATAGAAGTCTTTCATTTATTGAAAAATAGTAAATTTATTAGTGTATACTGATCAATCTAGATTAGTTATGTGTAATGAAAAACACTAAAGCAATGACTCATAAACACATTGACACATGGATTTTTAACATGTAAACCATGTTAAGGGAAAAAACCACTTGGGACTGGTAACCCTAAATTTTCACTCTTCTAAAGTGAGCTCGGTGAAGAGCCAATTATTTTAAAGGTTACAAACACACTGTTAGGTGTGATCTTGTTAGAGGATTTAAATAGAATAGTTTTTCACTTGATATCGGGCATCTCTATGCTACCTTCTATGACCAAACCCAGTGTAGTTTTTCAAATGGTATCTAGCATCTCATGCTATCTTCATGATCAAACTTTTTGATACTCCTTGGGATGTATCTCAATATAGAAAGGATCTTTAAATCCTGATCGGTTAAGAGACTTTCTGAATCAATAGTTAAACTAAAACAGTAAATGATCTGTTCACACATACAACTTAGACTTGCAGATTTTTAGATCTATTGTACGCTCATTTTACCTTTATGATCAATATGTCTTTTCAATACCTTTTCTCCACTACTTTCTGCTCGGTGATATTGTGCTTCTCTATTGCTCGGTGTCTGCAGAAATCTTTAGCTCTTTCCTCAGCTTGATTGATTAGGACTGTATGAAGTTGTTCTTCATCAGTTTCTCTTTAACATCATTCTTTCTCATTCACTCCCCTTAATTCATAATAAATTAAGTTGTCTCTTTATAGACATGATATCACCATTTCCTACTTATTGATTTTCTTTTCCTTGGCGTGATCCACAATCTTAGCCAATCTTGATTTAAAGCATAACTCATGTTTTATCTTGTAAAACTCTTCTTGCCAACTAGATAAAATAGTTTTAAATCTTTTACTTATCTCTCGCTTTAACTTTTTGATTAAAACAATGTTAAAAAATAGTTAACTCTATCTTTAGCTCTACCAGCTAAGTATTTTTTTCATTTCTAAACTTCAGTTAACTTTGGTGTTTTAACTCTTTGATAGCTTTGGTCAACACTTCAGTTCTCCTTGGGCTTCTCCATCAATGTTGTCTGTCCGTCGGGGTTGTCTATCCGTCAGGCATCACTACAAAGTTCTGCTCATTGGTTAACACTATAATTCTGGCTGTTGGTAATGCTTATGATTTTGCTTGTCGATAATTCTTGTTGGTTTCTTTTCTTGGACATCACTGTGACTTTTCTTTCAGTTTTCTATGTCCTTCAGGTTCCACTAGCCATTGGTGTTTGAAGTCACTTAGTGAATGCTAGTCTTTTATGCATTATTGAAAGCATAATATTTATCTCTCCTATTCTCTGAAGTCTTTGACACTTTGAATATAACCGATCAAATTATATCAAGTTGACATCAATGACAATACAATCCATTAACTGATTTAATTTCTTGCATTATCTTTCTGCATTTCAGTCATCAACTTAACATCTTCAAACATTCAATCAGTTACATATCATCAATCTCTCCCTTTGGCATTGATGGAAAGACACTATATTATTACTAATACAATATGAAATATAACAATTGAAGTTCATCAATCTTTCCTATTATAACTAATAAAAATGGCTGGCTCTCGGTAAGCTCAAATAGCTTAGATTTGTTTATTGTAGAGTGTGTTATTTAATTTTTAATCCCTTCACTGGATAGATGTATCAGCTTCGGATTTTGTTTCTAATATGTGCTCTGCCTTGACTGTTCCTCTCCTTGAACATATCTTTTTCCTTTGATATAAAATCTCTCCCTTAGTACGTATTCTCTCTGTTATGTTACTTCTCTCCCTTAGATGAATATTTCATATGTAATCAATCTCTCCCTTTGGATAATGATTAAATATCCATGCATAATGATATACTCTCTTCCTAATAATGAGATAATCTCTCTCCCTTTTGATAATGTGAATCTCTCTCCCTTTGACAACAATGCCAAAACAATTCTTCCATATCATCTTCCATCCTTTTTATAATATACTCCTTGAATTTCCCTATCCATTAGAAATACATTATCTCTGGTGTTCGGTGTAGATTTGTACCTTGTTGTGTACAGATGTAACTTTTCTATCCATCTCTTTGCTTGCATCAACATGAATGATCTTCTGATTTGTGTGTAGGCTAATGCAATCTCCTAGTCAGCTTACTGACCAATAGACAAGGGTTGTACTCCTAGTCTTTGTATCAAGTACTCAAATGTATCTTT
Organism: Thuja plicata; assembly: GCA_018584345.1. NCBI lineage: Eukaryota > Viridiplantae > Streptophyta > Pinopsida > Cupressales > Cupressaceae > Thuja > Thuja plicata. Next base: position 88,700 of record MU222983.1, read on the forward strand.
CAGTAATGGATTGGTGAATATATCAACTAACCATTCCTTTGATTGAACATATTCCAGTAACACCTCTTTTTATTTCACTTTTTCTCTTAAATAGTGATGCTTGATAGCAATATGCTTAGTCTTAGCATGCATGAATGGATTCTTAGAAATGTTAATTGCACTGGTATTATCACAATAGATAATCACTAGTTCAAGGATCTTTATATTCATACCTTCCAACTACTATTAGATCCAGGAAATATTGGAGCAATTTGCAACAACAACCACATATTCTGCTTCTATAGTGGACTGAGAGATGCATCCTTGCTTCTTACTGATCCATGTGACAATTCTATCACCCATGAAGAATGCTCCTCCAGTTGTGCTCTTTCGGTCATCAATTTTTCCAACCCAATCAACATCAATATAGACTTGTAGCTCAAATTTTCCTTCTCTTTTATACCATAAGCCATATTCCTCGATGTTCTTTAGATATCTCAGAATTCTCTTGACAACAGTCACATGTGATTCTTTGGGATTAGGAGAGAATCCTACAACTATTCCAACTGCATGTGCTATATCTGGTCTAGTATGAACAACATACATTTGTTTGTCAATCATTGATCTATACAAGGTCTCATTTACCTCATTTGACTTATCTTCCCTTTTTAGCTTACATCTGGTAGCCATAGGTGTTCCAACTGCTTCAGAATCTTCCATCTTGAATATCTTCAGGACTTCCTTGATGTATTCATACTGAGTGATATATATGCCTGCATCTTGTTGAAGAATCTATAGACCAAGAAAGAATTTGATTTCCAAAAAAATAGACATTTCAAATTCCTTTTTCATTTCATTAGAAAAGGATTTGCATAACATTTCATTTCCCCCAAAAATGATATCATCAACAAATATTTCAGCAATCATAATATTACCATCTGTATCTTCTTTTAAGTATAGATTGCTATTTTCACTTGTTCTTAAAAATTAAATGCTTATGAGATAGGAGTGAAGTCTTTCATACCAGGCTCTTGGTGCTTGTTTCAATCCATACAAGGATTTATTTAGTCTACATACCATGTTTCTCTTGTTTGGATCAACAAACCCTTCTGGTTGTTCAATGTATACCACTTCTTCCAGTATTCCATTTAGGAATGCAGATTCGACATCCATCTGGTATACCTTGAATCATTTGTATGCAACATAAGAAAGTAAGATTCTAACTCCTTCTATTCTACCAACGGGTGTAAAGGTTTCACCATAATCAATACCTTCTCCTTGTGCATACCCCTTGCATACTAATCTTGCTTTGTTTCTTGTAACTTCTCCATTCTCATTCAGCTTGTTTCTGAATATCCATTTGGTACCGATGACACTCTTGTCATTGAGTATCGGTACTAGTGTCCATGTACTATTCTTCTCAATCTGTTCTATTTCTTCATTCATAGCACTGACCCATTCCTCATTTTCAAGTGCAGTATTAATAGATTTAGACTCAAAATCACAAAGTAAACATCTAGTGTTTAGTGACTTACTTCTTGTTCTCTTTCCAGCCTTCTTGTCTCATATGATCTAATTCTATGGATGATATCTTCTGACATACCTGGCAAGTCTTAATTCAACTCTTTTTCCATCATTCTAATTATCATCTTGACCTTCATTCTAATCTACATTGCTCGGTACATCATCTTGAGTATTTTCCTGATTTTTTGGGTAATTGTAGCCTAATGCTTGGGTGCAATGTTCTATTGCTTGGGAATGATACACTGTTTCTTAGGTAGAGTGTCAGGTTCTTTAGTATAAATGAACCTTTTGTATTCTTCTGGTTCTTTTCTTCTTTCCTTATTCTTTTATGCAAAGTCATCTATTCTTACATTTGCACTTTCAATGATCTTGTTAGATGACTTGTTAAGACATTTATAAGCCTTACTTTTGGTGGAATACCCTAGAAAGATACCTTCATCACTTTTGGATTCAAGCTTTCTATTTCAATCCTCTTTCAAAATATAACATTGACTACCAAAGATTTTGAAATAACTTACATTGGGTGTGTAACCATACCAAAGCTCATAGGGTGTCTTCTTTGTGTCCTTCTTCAATTGTAATATGTTCAATGTGTAGACAGTAATACTGAAAACTTCCCTCCAGAAAGTTTGAGTGATGCTTTTCTCAATCATCAATGTTCTTGCACAGTCAACAATTGATCTATTTCTCCTTTCAGCAATTCCATTTTGCTGTGGTGTTCTCAGTGCATAAACTTGTCTTTTAATTCCATGCTTATTACATAAATTTGTGAATTCATGTGAAATAAATTCCCCTCCTCTATCTGACCTTAAGCATTTCAATTTATTATCACTTTTTTTTTCTACCATAGCCTTCTACCATTTAAACATCTTGAATGCTTCTGATTTATCTTTTAAGAACATAACTGTCATCACTCTAGAATAAACATCAACAAAGAGAATGAAATACTTATATCCACAGTAACTCTTTGTCCTCATGGGTCCACATAGATCAGTATGGACTAATTCTAGAATTGTATTAGAGGTATGGGCTTTACTCTTGAAACTAGACTTTGTCATCTTACCTTTTTAACAATTCTTGCACATGATATGCTCGGGCTTTGACATGCTCAGTAAGCCTTTGACTTTTCTTTTATTGCTTATCTTTATCAAGTTGTCAAAATTAACATGACATAATCTCTTATGCCACAACTATATGTCTTCATTTCTATCCATCAAACAAGTGGTGTTAATGTCATCAAGATAGAAAAGGTTACCTTTTGTCTGTTCACCAGTTTTGATCAACCTTCCTTATTCATTAAAGATCTTTGCCTTCTTATTCTCAAATTCTACTTGGTGACCTGTATTGTTCAGCTGTGAAACACTTAAAAAATTATAATTTGGTCCTTTTACCCAATAAGAATTTTCACATTTGATCATTTTATTCAACAGTATGGTTCATTTACCTTCAATTGGACAAGGTGTGTCATTATCCATTCTTACTGATCCACCATTATAGTATTCAAAAGTTTCAAACTTTTGTTTATCACCGGTCATATAGTGAGTACATACATTATCTATAATCTAGACATCATTCTTACTAACCTTAGATACGAGTGTAGTTTCTACATACCTTTCTTCTTCTTCATCTGAATCATCTTTCATGGCTACAAATACCATCTCAATGTCTTCTTCAGATTCGGTGTCGGTATCATCAGCTATGTTCTTAGCTAGGTAACAAGCTTTCTTTCCTTTGTCCTTGTAGTCTCAGGTATCTCTTATTTCAATTTTTTGGTTTCTTTGATAATCTCTGCTATCACCTCGGTCAAACTTCTTTTCATATGTTCTATCATTACTTCTATAATCTTTTCTTCTGTTAGGACATCTTGCAGCAAAGTGTCCAACCTCTTTACAATTAAAACATAAAAGTGGTAATTTACTTTTGAATCTCCCTTTGCCTCTATATAATCTTCTTTCCATTAGTGCTTCAATCTCATAAATTCCTTGATCCTCATTATCACTTTCACTATCATTTCTAATAGTGTGTCTATTACTTGACTTACTTATTTTCAAAGAAGATTTGAATGCAAACTCTATACATGGTAAGACACTTTATCAAATTTATTCATCTCAAATGAAATCAGTCTACTAATCAGACTATCTAGAGTAACTGTATTATTTTCAATTGCTCTCATTTCTTGAATAACAGATACTCTAACAGCATATATAGGTAGTAAGGTTCTTAAGATTTTACTTACCACTGTCTCTTCTTCAAGTACACCTCCAACTCCTCGGATAGCATTGACTACCTCTTTGATTCTGCAACTATACTAAGTGATATTTTCTCCTTCTTTCATCCTTAAGTCATCAAACCTCCCTCTTATTCTTTCTTCCTTGGCTCTTAGTACACTATCATCTCCTCCATGTACCAGCTTCAATTTATCCCACATCTGCTTTGCAGAGATGCAGGTTTTGACATCTTCAAACTCAACATCGTAGAGTGAGGAAGCAAGTTCTATCATCATGAAATTATGCTCATGCTTTTCTCTCAATTGCTCAAGCGTGTGAGGTCCTATAGGAAACACATATTCAGTATCAAGGTGTTGAGTAACATCATTACCAATACCTGATATTTGGAGTCTTATTATGCTTTGCCATGATGCAAAGTTTTATTTATTCAACTTGGGTGCATCTCGCTTGTTCATCTTGTGATCTTTTGCTTGAGATGTTAAAGTCCTTTTCTAAGTACACAAGCTCTGATACCAATTGTTAGAATAACTGAGAGGGGGGGGGGGTGAATCAGTGGCCTCAAAAATATTCCAATAAATCAACCCAAAAACTTAGTACCACAATATTAAGCCTCTAGTTATCTTCAGTCTTACAAGATGTTTTCCTTCAAATAAACTTATCAAATAAATACTGCTTGGAATTCACTATTTTAAACCTTATTCTTAATGTTTAAAGAATAGCAGTCTTTCATTTACCAAAAACAGTAAATTTCTTAGTGTATACCAATCAATCCATATTAGTTATGTGTAATGCAAAACACTAAAGTAATGACTCATAAACACATTGACACATGGATTTTTAACGTGGAAATCTTGTTAAGGGAAAAACCACTTGGGACTAGTAACCCAAAATTTTCACTCTTATGAAGTGAGCTCGGTGAAGGTCCAACCTTGTTAAAGGTTACAAACACACTATTAGGTGTGACCTTGTTAGAGGATTTAAATAGAATAGTTTGTCACTTGATATCGGGAATCTCTATGCTACCTTCTATGACCAAACCCAGTGTAGTTTTTCAAATGGTATCTGGAATCTCATGCTATCTTCATGATCAAACTTTTTGATACTCCATGGGATGTATCTCAATATAGAAAGGATCTTTAAATCTTGCTAAGTTAAGAGACTTTCTGAATAAATGGTTAAACTGAAATAGTAAATGATCTGTTCACACATACAACTTAGACTTGCAGATTTTTAGATCTATTGTAAGCTCATTTTACCTTTCTTATCAATATGTCTTTTCAATACCTTTTCTCCACTTCTTTCTTCTTGGTTATGTTGTGCTTCTCTATTGCTTGATGTCCGCAGAAATCTTTAGCTCTTTCCTCATCTTGATTGATCAGGATTGTATGAAGTTGTTCTTCATCAGTTTCTCTTCAACATCCTTCTTTCTCATTCACTCCCCTTAATTCATAATGAATTAAGTTGTCTCTTTATAAACATGATATCACCATTTCTCACTTCTTGATTTTATTGTTCTTGGCGTGATCCACAATCTTAGTCAATCTTGATTTAAAGTATAACTCTTGTTTTATATCGTAAAAATATTCTTACCAACTAGATAAAATAGTTTTAAATCATTTACTTATCTCTGGATTTAACTTGTCAATTAAAACAATATTAACAACCAGTTAAGTCTATCTTTAGCTCTGCCAACTAAGTATTTTGTCATTTCTGAACTTCAATTAACTTTGGTGTTTTGACTCTTTGATAGCTTTGGTCAACACTTTAGTTCTCCTCAGGCTTCTTGGTCGGTGTTTTCTATCCGTCGGGGTTGTCTATCCGTCGGGCATCACTGCAAAGTTCTATTTGTCGGTTAACACTATAATTTTGGCTATCAGTAATGCTTGTGATTCTGCTTGTCAGTTTCTTTGCTCGGGCATCACTGTAACTTTGATTTTGGTTTTCTCTGTCCTTTGGGTTCCACTAGCCATCAGTGTTTGAAGTCACTAAGTGAAGGATGGTCTTTTATGCATTACTGAAAGCATAATCTTTATCTCTCTGATTCTCTGAAGTATTTGACACTTTGAATATAACCGATCAGATTATATCAATTTAACATCAATGACAATAAAATCCATTAACTGATTTAATGTCTTGCATTATCTTTCTGCATTTCGGTGATCAACTTAACATCTTCAAACATTCAATTAGTTACATGTCATCACATATATCTTATGTATAGATAATAAAAATGAACTCAAATAACTTACCTCAAGTTCACAATGACTAATTTGATAAATTAAAATTATAATAATGGTGAAGGAGACTAGTCACAACACATAATTAAATGATCCATCTCCCATACCAATAAATCATTTCCCATAAACTTTCATGTGTTTATTATTACTCGTCAAAATATTAGGTGAATGGCAAGGCTCAAAAGAAGAGAACATATCCATAGAATATGTCATATGATTAGATGCACTTTAATCTATAATTCATCTCATATTTTTAAGAACAATGGAGGCTAAGAGTTATTTACCTTTTATCCCATTTATAAATCCCGTGTTTCTTGAATGTGAATATGAAGACGTTGTCGATTGTGATCCTAAAGAAGAATAAGAATACACTAGTGAGTGCATTAGGATGTGGTTCCTTTCAAGGTGTGTAAGATCATCAATTTTCTTAGGATAACACCAATGCTCATCATGTCTTAATCTCTTTCAATAATAATAATTCATCATCTTGTTTTGTGATGATTCCTCTTTAGAAGAGGTCCTAGAATCAAGGGTGTGTTGTGAAGGAGATTCATTTAATTGCTCATCAGAGTTAGAACCTTTATTTTGTTTCTTGCCCTTTCCACTTGAAACCTTTAGATGTGGATCTCTTACAAGAATCTCTTGAGACCTCAAAGGCATCAATGTGCCAACTTTTCTTGTTCCCTTGTGAGTTGACCTGTAAAACCATCAAGATAAGGCATTGTACGTACACTACCTTGAGCATCCATAGTAGCATAAAATGAAAAAAAAATACTAAGAAATCAAAACCTAGCATTGAGAGAATAAATATAATCAATCATTAATCCTCTTTTGCACCCCCCCCCCATTATTGAACACTTATGAATGCTAAGAGGGGGGAGGGGGGGCTGAATCACCTTACACTAAAACTTAACCAACATTTAAATATTCATTCCATTCAACTTAAGTGAATAATTAAATAACCAAAATAGACAGTACAAAACACATGAGACCAAAATTTTTACAAGGAAAATATGATGCGGGAAAAACCACGGTGAGAATAACACTCACTATATAAGGAATGAATTACAAAATTTTAAGCTAGAGGCCAAGGAGATCACTACTCCTGATATGGACTTGTGGACAAGGTGAAATACATTATGGAAAGATACAAAGATCTTTAAAATCACTGAAGACCACTTCTTTAGGGAAAGATACATAAATACAAATTAGAATGTTATATACTGATTGAAATGAGTACAAATGCATTCTTCTACAATATTGGTTATAGTTCCTTATTTATCTATCTATGACTGATTTTATTTATTTTTATTTACACATGCATACTTTATCATAGTACAATACACCATGTGTTTCCATCCATGATTCTTGATGTCATCCCTGAAGTATATTTGCCAGTATATGTCTATCGCAACACAAAATAACATCCATTAGGTCAACCAAATAAGATGTAGCTTATAATGCATGAACTATCAACTCCAAACACCATCTCCAATGCACAAAAAGGGGAAAAGAAGAATATGAAGCATCACACCAAGTTTGAACACATTCCTCAAAATAAAAATGTTTTCCATAATCACTCCACACTACTGCAAGCACCAAAACATCTCCAGTCGGCCTCAAAAGATAAATATGTCAATACATGTCAGGAAAATAAATAGAAAAGTAAGTTTGGACCTCCAAAACTATTGTGAATGTCCAATATAGCATCACATGAGCCCAACATAATCATATCAATAAATCACATCATGAAAAGGTCCTACAAATTGGTACTATATTCTTATCAAATTGATATGTAAAATATTATAACTTTTGTTGTAGAGAAAATCAAATAATGAAGATGTAGTATCCCTTGACATCTATCAATATGAAAACTCTAACTGCAAGATAAAATATATTGATGTGCATAATGTATCTAGCAAAAAGAAAACTTATTGTTCATTACAATAATCATACTTACCAATTTCTATGTGCAGATAAAT
>MU222983.1:97262-130760 GCA_018584345.1 Thuja plicata
TATATATATATAGGAGATATATGTATACCCCTTTGACATCAAGGACAAAGTGTGTAGGAGATATATGTATACCCCTTTGACATCAAGGACAAAGTGCGTGCTACAAAATATTGTGCAAGTCTCCAATCGCCATACATTTATCCTCTTGAGATAAAAGACCATATTATAACACATTCTTATGTATTGATCTTTTTTCCACAAAACATATCTTCAATATGTACAGAAATTCTCCCTAACACAATCAACTCCCTCTTAGGGAATGTGACTGGAAATCAAAACTACATTACTTATCTGCTAGTGTAGATACACGTATAAGGCCAAAAATGGAATTTGTAACTTGGGTAATATGCCTTTGTATTGTGCCCTCAACATCAAAAACGTAGATTCACATAAAGAAATGGCTGAAGATAGAGTCTTATTCTAACATTCAATTTCATGAAGAGATCTTCTATGATACCATCATCACTCGTCTTCAACATCCTTTTATATATTTTGTACCTTTCAAAATTTCAGACAAAATCACTATCTTTGGATCAATTGCATCCCCTAACAAGGAAAATTGTCCCTTAATCTAATTTATTTGTTCATGTAGTAGATCTACCTAAGAGTTAATTTGACTAATATGAAACCAAAGAGAGCCATCATTATTTGCTTCTAAGTTATTTATACTATTCATCTTGTAAATTTGAAACTTAATTGAGTTTTTTTGTGGTTTGATACGCTTGGTTGACTCTAACTATTTTAGATTGTACCTGAATAAACTTGTAGCATTCTTTATACACACTCTAACTTTCTTCAAATTCTGCTGCAACTTCATCTAAGTAACGATGCATATGTTATTTATCCCAACTTTCCTCTTATCATTCATCCTCTTTATAACCTCTTTTTATGCTTTCTTTTCTAAGTTAACAAAATTATATCTAAATAATCTATCAATATTTTCAATTATTCTTTAAAGGCAAGGAATGAATCAATGTGAACCACTGATAAAAGATAATAAACCAACTTTACAACATCATCAGGCAGACTGGTTTTTGTCACCTAGTACTTTTTAACATAAGAAGAATAGGCTTAAATTGTACTTGAGAACTCAATAGTTGTCTAAGAGATTTTGACCCACTTGACTTCTATTTTGATATGTCGTGAATTTTCTTCTTTTCCATGGTGTCACATTTCTCAACACTTATTATCTCTGGAACATCCATTATACTATCATTGACGATCTTTCCCAAAGGAAAAGTCTTTGTGAAAGAAATACCAACAACATTAACAAATCCTTTTGTATTTCCTTTATGATCTGGGCAGTAAATTATTCAATTTATTTAATTATTTTTTATCCCCTTTCTCTGATAATTTGCACAAGGATATTAACACTCTAAGTTATCCTCAAGTCCTAAGACAATCTTAATATCACTACCTCAACTTCTTCTTTGGAAAACATGTTTTCATACTTGCTAATGGCCCGTTTTCTCATATTTTCATCAAGTTTTACTACTTCAACTCTTTTTTTAGTTAACACGTGCAAGAGTTTCTATAATTTTACCTATGATATCATCTAGTGTGTAGTCATTTCTTGATATGTATGATTTGCGATGGCTTGTCCAATGGCTTCATGATAATACAAAGGAAGAATTGGATATGACTCAAAAAAAAAAAAAATTGTAAGTTACCATGATGTATTATGGTATTTAAAATATTTATCACATCATAAGAGTTCTTCATCTTCAAATTTTGAGGGAATACTCTCTATTTCTATCTTTTCTTACTTCTCTTTTCCTTTCAATTATCTTCTTAGAACCCTTTTCTTCTACATCCTCTTCACTATAATCATCAATGTTCACAAATTGTTTTTCATTTCCTCTACTCCGTCTATTTTTGTACTAAGCTTGGAGGCAGCAATAAGTTCACTAGAAACAACTCCCCTAGATCTTCTACATCTAGAGGAAGAGGGATCAACTAATTTCTTCTCCAATATTACTTATGTTTGTTCCACTTGTTCACACTTTCTCTTCTAAGGTATTTTAAAATTTATTTCATCAAAGGTTCCAAACATGCTCTCACTAGGATCAATTGGATTTTTAAATAATAGGTCTCCACATGAAGTCCACATATGTCCAATAAGCTTATATGGTAACTTGAGAGCCCAAGTAGTTTTGAACTCACAAACTTCCATGTAACAATTTTCTATATCAATTATAAATGTCATAACCTCCATGTATGTTTCTACAACATCTCTAGGTATTTTGTATCAACCGCTCATATCCTTTTGAAGATTCGTGATGAAATCATAGTAGGTTGAATCACATTCCTCCTCAGAAGCATAACTTATTATACATATTTTAATTTGTGACCCAATAGAGATCTATTTCCAAAGAAACATTTTGTCTACCAAGTAGTTTTCTTAAGAAATAAAACATTAGAGAGACAATAAGTGATCCATACTAGAAGGGATAATTTGTCTTATTTTTCTTATTTAGGTTCTCAAAGAGTTGTAGTCTTATCACATCACACAAATAAAATTCCTTTCTCTCTTTCATGACTTGATAAGTAGTCTGGATCTTGGTTGCAATTTTTTTACCTTATTTGTTAGTTAAATATACCTTATATGCAATTTCCATTATAGCATATAAAACATCACAATATATGATGTCATAAAGAGTAAGCGGCCTATTATCAAATTTTTCTTTGATCAGCCTCATAACTTTGTCACTCCTTGCATACTTTAGAATGGGAATATTTGTAGTATCACACAAATATGTGACATCTCTATTTGTCTCATGTGTGATAAGATATGTTTTGTCCAACTAGAGATAATTATTCATGAACGAGGCTCAAAATAATTTGAATCATCTACTTCCTTTCAAACCTGGGAAAGTTACTATATGCATTTATTTTCTTCTCCTAAGCAATGAATTTAGGCTTCAAGCTGACTATCCAATAGATTCTTTTATTTTTATTCAACCATATTTAAGTGACAATATACTTCCATTTAAACAAGAATATAGATATGTATATCCTCATAATGAATTACATAAGGAGGTATCCATAAAAATAAACTAGCAGTATCGATTGAACTAGATTTTGTAGTGTTTTCTTAAATAAGGGACAAGACTCCTCCACAACATCAATGACCCTAGTTGTTGTCATATTATATCATCAAGAAACTAGGGTTTCCAAACTATAAGAATAATCCAATGAAAGTCTAAAAACCCACAATTAGGGTTTGCACAAGTAAGTGTATTGCAAATACTTCTCTATAATATATATTTTCTACCTTTCCACAACACTCGAGCTAACAAGAAAAAAAAAATAGTACAAAATCAAGGATCACCTTTGAAAGAAATGGATGCAAGGGGTGGTAGAAAGTAATTCATAAGAAAAAACTTTTTGCACAACAAAGCACTCAAGAATGCAATATTAAAAGTGATTTAAATGATTTAAAATATTTAATATATTCATTTCCAACATGCAAATAGAGTTGTTTATTAATTATTTGTGACCATTGAAGATCCACTTAAAGTTGTAGCTCTTTTTTGCGAGTGAACATATAAATCTCCACAAGTCTTTGCAAGACCTGAAAAGATTAAAAATATCTTCAAAACTGCTATTATGTTGAAAACCTTTTAACATCAAAATATAAAGGGGGTTATTCATATCTATATTCAAATTTCATCGTTATACCATGCTCTATATTTAGTTTCCTAAGAAAACATCTGCACCACCAAAGGGTACACACATATATGTTGATTATTCTTCCACATTCTCCTCAAATTTCCTTACTCATATTTTCTTCATCTTCTCTCTTTCCTCATTCACATCAATATGCTTCTTCTTGTCCCTCTCATTCCTTCTTCTACAAAACCTATCAATATTTATCAATTTATTTCAATTAAAACAAGTAGAACCTTGTTATAAACTATTGCAATTCCTTCTACCATTAGATCTATACTCAGTATCCTTGTGTCCATATTTGTAACAAGGATAAAAATATCTATTGAAAGATTGAACATTTCTACCATTGTTTAAATTCAAAAATTCATTCTCATCATTCTACTTTTGTATTCATTTTTCTTATTCCCAAACTTGTTGTGAGCATAACATTTATCATTAAAGGGTTGTGGTCTTATCTGACTTCTATACTCACTAGATATTTGATGTAACTACAAGTATTTCTCTGTACCCTACCTTCCTCTAGGGTATCCTATTGGTTACTTCTTTGACCTATTAGGGTTCTTTCCTAACCCTAATCTCCCAAGGATTCTCTACACAAGATCCTTCTTCTTTCAACTTGTAGACACCAATCAAGAAATCAAAACACACATCACCTAGCCCGTTGGAGCTCTTCTTGCACCATCTTCACTAACCGATCCAAAATGATAAAGAAAACTTCCACATGGAGAGGTAGGCTTCTAGGATGTCAATTGGATCCAATCCAATGCCTACAAACACACTTTGCAATAGAACTCTAAACGAGTTCCAAGAAATATAGAAAATTCACCCAAAATAGGGCTACAAGCAATTAGGCCTAATTAGGCACTTTTTCCCAAATAAATTGAAATAAACCTTAAAAATATGGAAAAATAACCTTTGATCCTAACACCCTTTACACAGACCTAAAATATTTTATAGTTCTTGTCCTCCCAAGCTGTCCGTACAGTGGCTTCCTACAACCAAGCCTAAAATTAAGGGTTTTAATACAAACAGAGCATGGCCATTAGAATATTTGTTTCCACCATTAATAATACTTCCCCAAAGATTCCCATTGAATTTGGGACTACTAAACACATAATTCCACCTCTCCACAAGCTCTAATTGAAGCAATCAATGCTTTCAATCTCTTCTAACACCTGTGCAACTCTCTGTGATCCCTAGCCATGCAACTCTGGCTTGCCTAGGGCATCACATTAAAAATATCTTGCTTTCCCTCTAGGGCCACTCCTTCACTATAAAATATGTATAGGGAGTAATCTTCCTAATTCCAAAGGCCCGCAGAGATTCCACAGTGGAAAAAGAAGCTATGACCCCATTTTGTGAAACTTCCTGGTTTAGTCCAGTGCTAGTGCAGAATAGGAAACTTTTTACATTAAAAAGTAAATATGAATAAAAAAAAAAACCAAAAACCTAAAGAATAAAGGATTTACACCTTCTAACTCATGCACCAAATAAAATGTAGAGTTCAATCCATTAATCACTAAAATGCAAAGAAATTGCTTAACTAAAACTGGTTTCACAGTAATACAGTCCGTACAGATAAATTGCAAACTTCACCCAACCTGATACAAAGGTAAAGGGAGTCCTTATATAGTTGACCATGACCCTATCTTTACAATTTTAGATAGTTAGAAACCCAAATGCTCAAAAAAGACATCATTGTAAGAAATGTTGTCAATGTTGCCAATGACAACATTGACAACTTTTAGAACTTTTGTGTTTCTTGCTTAAAACTTGGTCAATCAAATATAGAACTTAACCAATTGCATATATAGGATAATTAAACCTCAAATAGGTCTCCTAAACACTTCCTTGTCCAATTTGATCCCATAAATTTTACTTTTGCCACAACATTGGCAACATGTAACAAATTGACAAATTTGGACATTGCTTGCAAGGAAAGTAACTAAGGACCTAATAAGACCTCCTAATATAAATCAACACACCTTAGGACCCATCTAGTCCTATTATTCCACTAGTGGTGTGGCTAAAACCACTACAATCCAAAAATAAATTAGAAGCCCTAGGTTACTATTTAGCCCTACCTAGGTGCTCCTGCACCATACTCCCCCACAAAGGAAAGTCATGTCACTCCTATGGAAAAAAATGTCTTCAGAGATGCCCACCTTCTTGAAGTTTGTAGCTGCAACCCATGATGCCTCTGACTTAGACTTATTCTTCCACTTTGTGAGGTGCTCCATGTACACCTTGTGCCTTGTAGTCTTCTTGACTCTTGAATCCATAACCTTGTCTACTTCCAGCAATGGCATGGGAGGTAATGCAGTAGATTCAAAATCACTACTGACCCCTTGACTAATTTGACCTATCTCACCTATTGGCCCTTTGAATTTGATAAAGTCTTGGACATTAAAAACAAGAGATATGCTCAAATCTGAAGGTAAGTCTATTTTGTATGGATTAGCCCCATATTTGGCTATGATCTTGCAATGTCCCACCCCCTTCATCTGAAGTTTAGTAGGAACACCTTTCTAAAATCTAGATTTTTTCAAGTGAACCATCACATAATCACCCACCTCAAACTGAATATCTCTCCTCTTTTCATCCACTTTGGCCTTCAACTTTTGTGTACTATGTTGTATTGTCTTCTTAACTTGATCTTGGATCTCCTTCATGGTTTGAGTGAAGTCCTCAACATGAAAAATCTTGTACTACATGCCTCCAAGATCCCTAATCTCACACACACCCCTTGGGTGCATCCCATAAACCACCTCAAATGGGCTTTTCCCCATTGTTCTATTCTTGCTATCATTGTATGCATACTCTTCTTGGGGAATGACCACATCCCATGTATGTCCATAGTCTTTAGTTAGGCACCTCAATAGGTTACCCAACACTTTTTTGACCACCTCAGTTTGTCCATCTATCTGAGGATGGTAGGGTGAACCAAATAAAAGATTAGTGCCCAATCTATTCCACAATGTTTTCCAGAAATGGCTCATGAATTTCACATCCCTATCTGATACAATACTTAGGTGCAAACCATGAATTCTCACAATCTCCTTAACAAAAAAATATGCAAAATGGCTAGCATCATGAGTAGTCTTGCAAGGTATGAAATGGCCCATTTTAATAAATCTATCTACCACTACATAGATGCTATCATATCCTTTTTTTGTCTTGGGTAGACCCACTATGAAGTCCATTCTCACACACTCCCATAGCCTATTTGGGACTGGTAAAGGTTGATATAAACCTGGATTACTCATTCCTCCTTTAGCTTTCATGCACACTACACATTGCTCCACATACCTAGTCACATCCCTTATAAATTTTGGCCAATGGTAAAACCTTTGTACTAGTTCCAAGGTTTTGTTCATACCAAAATGACAACTCAAGCTTCTATTATGCTTCCCCTATATGAGGTTCTCTCTCATTGAACCCCTTGGCACACACAATTGATTACCCTTAAATAACAGTCCATTTTGCAAAGTAAAATCAGAAAACTTGCTATGGAAATGATTCCAAAAATTAGTACACACCTTGTAGGCTTCACCAAAATCTTCATCTTCCTTATAGAGATCTCTAAAAATTTCAATGCCAATGCTATTTAACTGGACTTGTTGAACTATCAAAAATATTCTACTTAGGGAATCTGCAACCTTGTTTAATTTCCCCTTCTTGTGCTTAATTGTAAAGGTGAATGCTTGTAGGTATTCCATCCATTTTAGGTGTCTATTGCTTAGTTTCTCCTGAGTATTGATATAGCTAAGGGCTTGGTTGTCAGTAAACACAACAAACTCCTTGGGTAACATGTAATGCCTTCACTTCCTAAGGGACTGAACTAAGGCATACAATTCCAAGTCATAATAAGAGTATTTCTTCTTGGCTTCATTCAATTTTTAACTGAAGAAGGCTACTGGCCTACCTTCTTGGCTTAACACACCCCCTATTGCCATTCCACTTGCATCACACTTAATTCTAAACAAGTTCTCAAAAGGAGGAAACTTTAGGATAGGTTGGGTGGCTACTTGTTTCTTCAACATTTCAAAGGCTTTCTCTACTTCTAAGGTTCACCTAAACTTGGTTTTTACCCCACCCTTGATGGTATCTAACAATGGTACACAAATACCACTAAAATTCCTAATATATTTCCTATAAAATTGGGCTAACCCATGGAAACTTTTTACCTCAATTTTTGTGGTAGGTGGTGTCCAGTTTAGGATAGCTGCAACTTTGTCTTGATCCATATTCAAGGACCCCTTGGACACTACAAATCCCAAGTACAAAAGCTCTTGCTTTAAGATCTCACATTTCTCAAGATTGATAGCCAGCTTCTCTTCATGTAACCTCTGCAATACAATCTCTACATGCTTGATATACTCCTCTCTTGTTTTGCTAAATATCAGTATATCATCAAGATATACAACTACAAACTTCCCTGTGAAGTCCTTGAGCACTTCATTCGTGAGCCTCATGAATGTGCTCAGAGCATTTGTGAGACCAAATGGCTTCATAAGCCACTCATACAACCCATCTATGGTATTGAATGTCATTTTCCATTCATCTCCCTCTTTCACCCTGATTTGGTGATAACCACTTTTCAAATCAAGCTTAGTGAAATACATTGCCCCTCCAAGGCAATCCATGCAATCCTCAATCCTAGGTATGGGGAACCTATACCTTATTTTAATTTTGTTTAGAGCCCTTGACTCTGTGCAAAGTCTCCATTTTCGTCCCTTCTTGGATGCCAACACAACCAGGACTGCAATGGGATTATACTCTTCTTGATCAAGCCTTGATCCAAGAGTTCTTGCACTTGCCTTGCCACTTCCAAATTCTAATCAGGAGTAAGCTTATAATCTATCTTATTAGGCAAAGATGCACCAGGAACAAAAACTATCTGATGGCTTATCACTCTTCTAGGAGGTAAGGTTGCAAGATTTCCATCACTCACTATATCTTTGTACTTCATAAGCAATTCTTGAATCTCTGATCATAAGGGTTCCTTGACAGGCTTCTCTTCTTCCCTGGGCTTTAGAAAAATATCATATCCTTCATTATCTTCATCCCTAAGGTCTTTCACAAACTCCTTTCCACTACATAATAAAATGCAAGGAGTCTTGGGTTGTGGCTCATCCTCTTCCAACAGAGACTGAATCTTGAAAGTTATGCCTCCTTTCTTGAATGTTATGGAATTCTCTTTCCCATCATACACTTCTCCATTATCATATTTCCAAGGCCTTCCTAATAGAAAATGGAAAGCATCCATTGGTAAGATGTCACAAAGCAACTTGTCCTTATAGCCTGCTATTGAAAACTCAACCCATGTTTGTTCATTCACCAATATACTTTGGCCTTTATTTAGCCATGTCACCTTGTATGGATTTACATGGGGTACTTTGGTTAGCTTGATTTTATCCACTACCTCCTATGATTTGATGTTATATGTGGAACCAGAATCCACAATCACCTTACAAACTTTGCCAAGGATCTTGCATCTTATCCTAAACAAAGCCCTCCTATGTTTGGGTTAATCTTTGACTAGTTGCCTTATCAACACCCTCCTAAACATTATATTTTCACCCATCTCTGAGCCTAGATGATCAATCTCTGATGCTTTGACACTTGAAGTTTCCTCATGAGCATAGGCCACTCTTTTGTCATGGTTTGATGTAGTAGGTTTCTCAGGATATCTATATGTTGGGTGGCCTAATTGACCACAGTTGTAACACTTCATACTTGTAAAGTATGAGTTACTTCTACCTGGCCCTCTTCCTCTACTAGGGCCTCCTTGATTACCCCTACCTCTAGTGTAACCCCCTCTTGGAGTAGTTTCATTACTATGCTCAGTCAATTTGGTTTCACCTTGGTTTCTTTTCTCATTGCCTCTACCTTGATAACCTCCTCTTTGACCCCGTTGGTCTCTTCCTCTACCTCTATTTTTGAAGTTAGAGTCACCTTTCTTTCTATTCTTCCCCTCCACCTTTAGAGCTAGTTGATGACACCTCTGAATTGTGGTGGGTGTCCATAGACTAATCTCTTCTTGGATGTTCCATTTCAGTCCACCCAAGTACCTTGCTACCTTGATTGATTCTTCTTCTTGTTTCTTGGACCTAAGACACAATATCTGAAACTCCTCTATATAAGAGGCCACATCCATGTCTTTTTGTTTCAAATATTTCCTTTTCCTATGGAGTTGAATCTCATAGTCCTCTGTCAGATAGTTTTCTTTTAGCTTGGTCACCATGGCATTACAATTAGCTATAGGCTGCTTACCCATTCTAATCCTCTCATCTTGAAGATACTTCCACCATTTTAGTGCTAACCCTCTGAGTCTTGACTTGTCCACCTTGAGATTTTGTGCCTCTGTCACACCTTCACATTCAAAATTATTCTCCATTCCTTCAATCCAATCCATCACTGCTTCAATGTCCATCTTCCCCCTAAGCAGTGGTATTCCATCCAATGCCTTCCCTCCTAGGGATTTTATGGCTTTTAGGAAGGGTTCTTCATTCAAGATAGGGTATGGTTCAGGGATAATGTCTTCCTCAGAAATCATTTTACCCCTATCACTACTTTCAACTTCTTTGTTTCTGGCTGCATTAGCAACTTCTTCTAGCCTTATCTTCATTCCTTCTAAGGCTTCTTCAAGGAGTTTTTTCTTCTCCTTTTTCTCATCCACCTCTTCAGCTAGCTCTGCATTAGTCACCATGCTTGACTCTCCCATTGATGCACCAGTAGTTGCAGACATACACTATTTTCCCAAGTCTTTAACTAGCTCTGATACGAATCTGATGTAACTACAATTCTTTCTTTGTACCCTACCTTCCTATAGGCTATCCTATCGGCCACTTGTTTGACCTATTAGGGTTATTTCCTAACCCTAATCTCCCAAGGATTCTCTACACAAGACCCTTCTCCTTTCAACTTGTAGACACCAATCAAGAAATCAAAACACACATCACCTAGCCCATTGGAGCTCTTCTTGCACCATCTTCACTAACTGATCCAACATGATCAAGAACACTTCCACATGGAGAGTTAGGATTCTAGGATTTCAATTGGATCCAATCCAATTCCTACAAACACACTTTGCAATAGAACCCTAAACGAGTTCCAAGAAATATAGCAAATTCACCCAAAATAGGGCTACAAGCAATTAGGCCTAATTAGGCACTTTTTCCCAAATAACTTGAAATAACCCTTAAAAAGATGGAAAAATAACCTTTGATCCTGACACCCTTTACATAGACCTAAAATATTTTCTAGGTCTTGTCCTCCCAAGATGTCCGTACAGTGGCTTCCTACAAACAAGCCTAAAATTAAGGGTTGTAATACAAACAGAGAATGGCCATCAAAATATTTTTTTCCACCATTAAGAATCCTTCCCAAAATCTTCCCATTGAATTTGGGACTACTAAACACATAATTCCACCTCTCCAAAATCTCTGATTGAAGCAATCAATGCTTTCAATCTCTCCTAACACCTCTGCAACTCTTTGTGATCCCTAGCCATGCAACTTTGGCTCGCCTAGGGAATCACATTAAAAATAGTCACTTTCCTTCCAGGGCCCCTCCTTCACTATAAAATATGTACAGGGAGTCATCTTCCTAATTCCAAAGGCCCACAGAAATTCCACAGTGGAAAAAGAAGTTATGACCCCATTTTGTGAAACTACCTGGTTCAGACCAGTGCTAGTGCAGAATAGGAAAATTTTTACATAAACAATTAAATATGCACAAAAACAAAAACCAAACACCTACAGAATCAATAATTTACACCTTCTAACTCATGCACCAAATAAAATGTAGAGTTCAATCCATTAATCACTAAAATGCAAAGAAATTGCTTAACTGTAACTGGTTTCACAGTAATACAGTCCGTACAGATAAATTGAAAAATTCACCCAACCTTATACAAAGGTCAAGGGAGGTGTTATATAGTTTACCATGACCCTATCTCAGTGGTTTCAGATAGTTAGAAACTCAAATGCTCAAAAAATACATCATTGCAAGAAATGTTGTTAATGTTGTCAGTAACAACATTGACAACTTTTGTGTTTCTTGCTTAAAACTTGGTCAATCAACTCAAGAACTTAACCAATTGCATATCTAGGATAATTAAACCTCAAATAGGTATCCTAAACACTTCCTTGTCCAATTTTACCCCTAAATGTATAATTTCCACTTTTTCCACAACATTGACAACATGTAACAGATTAACAAATTTGGACATTGCTTGCAAGGAAAGTAACTAGGGACCTAATAAGACCTCCTAATCTAAATCAACGCACCCTAGGACCCATGTAGTCCTATTATTCCACTAGTGGTGTGGCTAAAACCACTACAATCCAAAAACAAATTAGAAGCCCTAGGTTACTATTTAGCCCTACCTAGGTGCTCCTGCAGCAATATTTTCTAAAATTATTGCATGGAAAATATCCACCATTGAAAGATACAAGGTACTTGGTTTGAGAAAGGGTGAGCCTTTTCAATTTCGTCTTGATCTAAACTAGAGTAAAACCATTTTGATCTTCATTGTAATTCTTGGATTCATCCTTGATATTTTCCTTCCCCTTGTCATCTTTGTTTAGTGTCATAGAGTCAAATCCAAGTCCACCTTTATACCTTGAGGGTCTCTGAAAAATAAGGATTTCATCAAGAAAATCATTGTTTCCTTAAGTTTTAGGTTCTTTTTGGTAGAGTTTTAAGTGAATCTTCAACACCCCCAAGATCAAAGAAAGACCAAGATAACTTCCACATGATAATGACAATAATATTGCATGATAATGCATTAATGATGATATTGCTCATGGATATAAAAATGTGCATAATGAACCTTGCATATACAACCAAGGTGAATAACCAAGATGCTAACAAGTGTTACCATACTATGCAATGCACAATCTATCACCCCTATAAGGTGTAAAAAGTGATAGTTTGGTAAGACCAATATAGGTGGAAGATCCACTTGAGGTGGATAAGTGATGACATGATATAACCATTTGAAAGTGGAGATGCTACTTTAAGTGTAAAGTGCTCACTAAGTAAACTTAAGTGTTATGTGTAATAAGGACCTAGGTGAGGTTATCACTAGGTACAAGATCTTAATTAAAACAATAATTTTTATTTTTCTCTTTTTCATATTCTAATTCCTTTTTCAAAATTTCAATCTCAGTCTCAAGCATAGTGTAGTCAACATGCTTTTTTTGTTCTTTTGGTTCTTCAATTTGTTCTTCAGCATGAAAAATTCTTCTTCAAGCCTCGTGCATTCTTTGGAATTTATTTTCATCTTTGTATCAAGATTGTTAGTGGCTTTCTTTCCTTCTTTGATCTATTTCTTTAGATGGATAATGTTTTCTTCATCTTTCTTCCATTTATCTTGAAATATATCCATTTCAACAAGTGCACATCTCAATTGACCTTCAAGATCTACTACTACATCAATATCCCATTTGTTTGTCTGTATAGGATCCAAACTCTCTTAGTTTCAAACATGGAGTTCAAATCCTAGATTTACCTCAGTTATTAAACTATTTCTTCAGGAAGCTTTCTATGATACCAATGTTGAACACTTCCAGATGCTAATAGTGGGGGCCAGATCAACATACACTAAAACTTAACCAATATTTAAATATTCATTCCATTCAACTTAAGTGCAAAAGTAAATAACTAAAAAAGAGAGTGCAACACACATGACACCAAAATTATTACATGGAAAATCCAATGTAGAAAAAACTACAATGAGAATAATACTCAATATATGAAGAACATATTACAAAGTTTTAGGCCAGAGGCCAAGGATCTCATTTCTCCTGATATGGACTTGTAGACTAAGGCGTAGTACCCTAGGGAAAGATAAAAAGAGATTGAAAATATAACTAAATATTAATTATTTATGGCAAGATACATTAATACTAATTACAATGATTTATACTGATTAAACTGAGTACACATTTATTCGTCTACAATGATGATTATAATTTACTGTTTATACATACATGACTTATTTCATTTTTATTTATTTGTACATTTATATTTTTTCACTTTACAATACACCATACATTGTCATTCATGAATCTTGTTGTCATATTTGAACGATATCTACCAATATATATACACCACAACACAACATAACATCTATTAGGTTGACCTAATAAGATGTAACATGTAACACATGAATTTTTAGCTCCAAACACTATCTCCAACACATGAATAAGAGAGGAGAAGCATGTGAATCATCAAGCCAAGTTGACACACCTTTCTTAAGATCCAAAATCCTTGACATAATTACTGCATGCTACTGCAAGGACTAACACATCTTTAGTCGGCCTCAAAAGATAAAGTTATCAATACATGTTGGCCAACTAAACACAAAAGAAAGTTCATGCCTCTAGAAATATTGTGAATATTGAACATATAATCAACTAAACCCCAACATAATCATACCAACAAACCGCATCACCAAAATAACTAAAGGTAGAGGAATGTAGAGAATTCCTACAAACAATTACTTTGTTCCTGTCAAACTAATACACAAAATATCATAATATTTGTTGAAAATAAAATAAGACAATGAAAATGAATATGCAATATCACTTGACATCTATCAACATCCAATATCCAACTACAAGATGAAATATGTCGATGTGCCACATGGGGAGAAAAAATCATAACTAAATATGATAGGCTATTTATCATAATAGTCATGCTTAGCAATTTGATGTGCAGATACCTAAAATCACCTCCAAATCTCCAAAAATGACTTGAGACCTTTGTATATACCTTATACATTCTTGTCCACAAATTTTTGCATATCTACAATAATATATAGGTATATTACTAACACTGAACCAGTCTAGAACACAAAGGGACAATGTCTATATTTTAGATACCAACTACAAGAAGTTTAACATCAATGAAAACATAACATTCTTATGCATAACAAATATTTGAACAACAATCTAAGAGAGTTGATCTTTGTGAAGAAACCCTAAATATTATCAAAATGCCTAAGATCTAGACTCACTATTTCATTCTCCAATCTAATCTTCATCATCTTATCTAGATTACCAAAGGTAATGTCTAGGGTAGTCCAAATTTCATTAGTATTTTTTCAAGTTACAATACAATATCCAAAACTAGGAGAATTTAATACAATAAGAGTACCAAGAGCTTCATCTCTTTGATCAAACCACTTAATCTTTGCTATGTCACTTTTGGGTTCTAAATCTTGTCCAAATGTACTTTACTAAAAGTAGAAATTTCAAAAACAAAATCTCCATTTCAAATTTCTACTTATGATACTTATATCCAAAGCTAAAAACTCTACTTTAGGCAAATCCATGATGAGACAAGAGAATGCAACAAATTTTGCCTCGCAATTTGATAATCAACCCTTTTGAGAAAAACTAGCAAATTCAATATATTAAAAGCATCATCAAACAAATATTTATCAAAAAATTATTTCAACCATTGCATAGTTGACACAAAAAACTTTCTGTCAATATCTAGTTTGCAAAATTTTGCTTTCATTTGAAAAAACTATGTAAAAATGAAAACTTCCTAAAAATGTCAAAAATATAAAAAGACTTCACAAAAATTGGATATATTGTTTCCGAAAAAGGAATTGAAGTTTATCTAGCCAAATTAAAGGTCATTATGGAAATGGGGCCTCAAAGAAATTTAATTCAATTGAGATCATTGCAAGGAAGACTCCAATCAATTAGAAGGTTTATATCTCAATTGTCAGAAAAATGTCACTCTTTCACTCAATTGCTCCATAAAGACATTACCTTTAAGTGGGATTCCAATTGTGATGAATCCTTTGATCTACTCAAGAAATATTTGATGAATCCTCCAATACTAATGACTCCAACACCTGGAAAACCTTTGTTACTCTACATTTTAGCAATAGAGAATTTGTTAGGAACCTTGTTAGCCCAAGAAGATATGAAAGGAAATGAGAAGGTTATTTACAACATCAGCATGACTTTATTTAAGTACAAACTTAAATAAACCTTCATATAAAGAGCATGGCTAGCAGTGGTTTTTGCTTCCCAAAAACTACGACACTATATGCTAGCACATCAATTCAAGTTAATTGCTAAGATAGATCATTTAAAATATCTTCTTAGTAAATCATCTCTAACAAGAAGGTTAGTGAAATGATTTATGGTTCTAAGTGAACTTGATATAGATTATGTGGGCTTAAGAGCAATAAAAGGCCAAGTTATAGCAGATAAAATGGCATAGGTACCTATATCAAGTGATAAACTAATGCAAATAGAATTTCTAGATGCAAACATTCTTGTAGTTGCACCTCAAACATGGAAGCTCTATTTTGATGGTTCATATACCCAACATGGCTTGAGGAAATGGATTATCTTCATCACACCTCAAGGTTATACTATACCCCGATGCAAGATCTGAGTTCTTGGTGGAAAAATTGGTAAACCTGTCTTGACCATCCTGAATCTCAAATTATATGTCTATTGTTAGTACTGAATCCCCATGGTATGGTCCTATCTACACTTACCTAAAAGACAACACCTTACCTTTTAACCAATCTCGAAATGAAAAGAGAAAATTCAAACACCAAACTTCACATTATGTCCTAATATCTAACACATTATATTGCAAAGGCCTTGATGGGACATTGCTTATATGTTTAGAGGGTGACAAATCTAAAACAAACTTGTAAGACATTCATGAGGGTATTTTTGGGTCACACTCAAGTTGGTTTAACTTAGCTAAGAAACTCATCAGGATGGGGTACTATTGGCCAACAATGAAAAATATTCATACCAGTTTATGAAGACTTGCCAAAAATGTCAATTTCATGGGAACTTGATACATGTTCCTGTTAGCACAACTGAGAGGGGGGGGTGAATCACTTATGTGCCCGATTATTAAAAATATTAAACTCAAACACCAATTACTCAATGTAAATCATAACACAAGTATTTTTTATCGAGGGAAACCCTATTAAGGGAAACAAATCGGTGGGAATTAGCACCCACAAATAATGTACTAAGAGTATAATGTCCCTGTAAGGAGATCTAGCCCTATTAGGAGTTGAGTATTACAATTAGTACAAATCCCTATTAAAGGATGAACCTTATTAGGGGTAATACAATGAGGCTCACTGCCCAAGCACACTACTCAAATGTGAAGGTTAAACCCACCTTCTGGATCCAGTGTCCAAAAAAAAGTATAGAGATATACTTATAACAATGAACTAGCTGACATCAACTTGCTTTACTTATACAACTCCAATCAAGTGCATTACAACTACAATCACTGCTCTATATCAGTAGAACTCACATCCACATATTCTCAGCATTCCACCAAACTTTACAACAACAATGAATGACTTTCCTTTATACAAGTTACAACAAGCGATTAGGTCGACTTGTTAAGACTTTCCCAATGCACAAATAAATACATGGACCCTTGCTAAGATACAAATGTTACCTTAAATAAGTAAACATTAAATATAAATCATCAATTGCATGCTAAGATCCATAATCCAAGCTTGCCATCCACTAAACATTTTGCACCACTATAGTCGGCCATAAATAGGTCTCTGCAAGATCACACATCACAACTGACATCACCAAGAACCCAGTAACCCAAGAATCACAAATAACATTCTCTAACATGTCTTCTTCCATTTCTTAAGCTCGCATAACATAACACATTCTCTCATTGAAGTTATCCCAAAAATACAGGGACTAACTCTGTCATAATCCTCTGTCACTGTTCTGAAGCTAGTCGTCACCAAAATAGTTATAACTCATGCAAATAACCACATACAATCCAGCAACCTTAGAAATAAGGTATACATAATTCCTTCTACTAAAATCCATTCTCGCATAATCTAAAACATCATACACTGTCTATACATCCCTGTCAGTCCTGCTTGTTCCATTCATAACCAGTCTGTCTGAGCTCCTGATGAAACCAAATAAATCATATGTTGACATCAATGACAAAACATGAATATCAACACCTCAAACAACAACAATTCCAACAATGCCAACACAAGACTTACATCCATTAACTACACCTTGCCCCTTTTATCAATTGGGCTTTGATTTGATTGAAATGATATATCCTCCTTCCTCAAGTGCTCACAAAAACATCATTACAACAACATAATATTTCACCAAATGGGTTGAAGTTGTACCTTTATCAATTGTCGCAAGAAAATAAATATCAATGTTTATCTTGAATTGCATAATTTGCAGATATGGTATCCCATATTCCACCATAATAGATAATGGGAAAAAATTAAAGAACAAGGATGTAAAAGAATTATGTGAGAAATTTCATATCATTCAACATTTCTCTTTAATTTATTACCCACAAGGGAATGGACAAGCAAAATCTTCCAATAAAAACATCCTCAAAATTCTTAAAAAGATGGTTGATGAGTCAGGTAGAGATTGGCATATCTGGTTGAATCCAACCTTGTGGGCTTATAGAACTAGCATCATAATGTACCTATTAAAGCTACACCTTTTTCATAATGTTAGGGATTTTTCTTGCAAGAACCTTAAAACAGTGTAAATGCTTGCTCTTGTATATTTCCAACTTAACTTTATGTAAGAAAAAACCTAATTGATGATGATTGGCTAATATACTCCTTTTTTGAGCTCCACAGACTCAAATAGGTGTTACCTTTGAATGATTACTGACTTGCAATATTTTTTATAGTGGATTAAGTCTTTTACTAGTTTGCTAATTGCCTTTTACTGTATCAATAAATAGAAAACTATGCAAATCATTGTGATTAATTTGATACAGAGCTTAATAAGACAAACCATTATCTTGACAATAGAAAATAGTAATGTGATAAGGATTCTCATCCTTCTTCCTTTTGTAGTTCTCTGAACTTAGGAGGGTCAACCTATTGATTCTCTCTTGAAGGAATCAACAAACTAAATTGTATACTTTGTAATACAATTACTTGCAAATATATGCTTTTTATGAATGAAGTATAATTGATTGATTTTAAATATTGGATGATGAACAACTACTTTCTAAACCATAAACCAGTGCCTAATCCTATGGGTAATGAGTCAATCTCAAATGCAAATCCACAATTAGGTGATTAATGAATATACATACAACCTAGATAGAATTCCTTATAGACTATCCACTCACTCCTATAAATTTGTTATCAGATCTTAATACCAATATTCATCTTCCTGGGATCATTTGAAAGAATTACTCCTTCGTTGAAGGACCTCACAAATGACTGCGTAATCACCTTGTAATTGATATATTTAAAATGCCTTACAATTTAAACATATAAAAGCTTGAACAGAAATAAAAAGAGACAACACAAGATATAAAATAGAGATTGCAATGTATTTTATTAATGTCTAACTGCTTCAAAATACACTCAATAGACCAAAATATACAGAGGCTTAGACAAAATTTTAGTAGTCTACCTTGTAATTATATTCCACCATCATCAAAAAGTTACAACATGATCTATATATAGTCTAAAACCATCTTGGAATCCTTAAGAAGTAAGGATGCAACAAGCTTCGAATGGTTAAAGACCTAACCCTAAAAAAATAGAAAAGCACAAAAGAAAAAAAGAGACCAAGTGGTGGATGGACAAAAATGAAGAATAAAAAAAAAATTGATCTTGTCTTCTTGTGATTACTGGCACCTGTGTCTGTATGTGTTCAGGAGAGCCTCCAATATTTGTAGCGAGACCTAGTGATTGCCATTATAGGATAATTTACACTAGTCTTCAAGATGACTAACCTCCCTATGCTCAAAGATTAGGTGTCAGGTGTCCTTTTACTCTTCATCAATAATGTCAAGGTCAACAGTGATAGGCTTATTCATCTTGGGCTTTGTAAGAACATCCCATGTTGTGACATCATCCTCTGTAGGCCAATCAAAGCTCTAAATGTTTTCAAATTGTGTCTTCTACCTCTCCCACCTAGCATCTGTAATTCTCTTGACATCTGTTATAAATTTATTGAAATTTGTTTCAGCCTTAAAGGCATCATCTAAAATCTTATTATATCTTTCCATATCCAATTCGCCATTGTAAGAAACATATACCTCTTTATTAGGTAATAAAGTGTCAAATTATGTGCTCCATACTCCTAATGGCTTGATTTGATTATCCTCTGACCTGATTGATGGCAAAAATTTAATGTAGTCAAGCCCAAACATATTAATTTTGGCCTCAATTTGATTTGCCTTGCCTTTGAAAAAGGACAAGGTTTCCCCAATTTGTTCTATCTCTTCTCCAACTTGGGTTACAATCTCTAGAAAATCTGATCTCAATGGTTGCAATGATGCTAACCTCTCAAATAACCCAGTCCTAACTAGCCATGTTGCATAGTAGGGGTTTAAAATTGATACAAAATTATTTACTTCAACTTATTGGCCAGGAAATTTACCATAAGCAACATATACTACATCAACTTTATCTTTTAATATATCTACCCTATGTTGTAAATTTTTCATTAAGGCTCCCAAAACAACTTCATTATGCTATTTAATCCCCTATTTTGTTTCTAATGTAGCATACATTGTATCTTTGGTTTGGATCTCAGCATTTGTTCCTTCTTTAGGTGCAGTAGGAGAAATCTCAGGTATCTCTTGCAATTTTTGAGTTAGGTATGCAATTATATTTTCCATTGCACTGATTTTCATCAGACCTAGTTCTCTATCTTTGGCAATAAGGCTTGTTTCATCAAATAATTTTTGATATCTATGAGACATTTGTACTCCCTTTGCCTCATTCAGGTGAGAAAAATGGGTCAGGACCTAAGAAATCTCCAAGTCTCATGTATTGTGTACAGACCATATTATCTTGTCTCCCTCCATTTTCTCTTGAACATTAATCAGTGATGGCTTTTGATTCTTAGGAGCCAGAGACCACATTGCCATGGTTTGAGATTTAGAATCATAACCACACCCTTTGATTATTTATCCTATTTGTGTCTCTTTATAATCTTGACATCAGGCTTCCTTCTGATATGATCTATAATAAAGGCTAAAACCAAGTCCCATCCTTCTACTAGGAGCATACCATTGGAATTCACAAGCTATCTAGCTTCACCAGGAGTCATATTTTTAGACTCTGGGTCATATTCTTGGAGAGCTTGTAATTATTCACTTGTAATAGCCTCTCCTCATTGTGATTTCAAATGGGCTCCAACTTGATCTTGCTTAGCCATATAAGGAAGTCCTTGAACTCCTTACTCTTGATGAATTCATCATCTTTCAGGAACTCCTCTTGTTGTAGTTCCCTTTCATCTCGGCAAAAAATGAGGAGCATCTTAACATTATCATCAGTGTCCTCCCTATTTTTCTTTCCCTCTCTTATCAAATTTCTTAGTTGATGATCATAAGCACTAGTCCCTGTGAATAAGGCACCAATTCTATCATTTTTCTTCTTATGTGTTTTTGCAATAGAAGGATCCCCTACTTCCACCCTTTGTTTCTTTTGTGGAGGCTCTGCATCCACCATGGCCTCATGTGCTTCTGTCAAGTCAATGATATTTTCCTCATTATGAGGTGGTTGATCCTAGGGTGGTGGGATATGTATGGAATAGCTCCTGTTGTATTCTGATGATGATTTCTTATTGGGACCTCTATCCTTATCTTAAATATGATCTTCAATTTGATTACTGAGTAAGCCATGTGACTCAATCATCTTCTCTAATATTTGCACATAGGGAATACCTGGGAAATATCCACCAAAATGGTATCCCTTACCTCTTTAATTTCTATTCCAAATCCATCAAATCATGATACTTTGTTAATCTTGCTACAATTACATCCTCCTCAAGGATGTTTCTGATCAAATATTCCTCCTCACAGGGTTGATTCCTTTTGGTAATAGGAATGGTAGGTGCTAAAAGTTTCTTGGCACTTTCAATAAGTCACTCTGTGTCAATATACCTATATAGGGAAAAATTCATCCTATAGTGCCTCAACCATCCATTGACAGGGTCATAGGCCCTCTTTCCTATTGTGAAATCTGAGGCAATAAACTGCCTTGGTGTGAAGGTCCCTTTCCTATGTGAGGTTAAGTTCTCTCTATATGTTAACATAAGTTGCCAACAAAAAATCCATTATTGCAATTCTAGGTGGTACTCTATAAGGCAAGATATGTGGTGGCTATGAACAACCATATACTCTTATTAGTGTAAAATTTTTGTGAGAATAGAAGTCACTCTAGTTATGATCTCCATTCCATTTCTCTACAAATTGACAAGGTCTCAATAATTGTAGTACCTTCACCGAAAGTCTAGTCATATCTACCCCTAGATTGCTTAGTAATGGGTATACTACCCAATTCTCAAATGCACAAAACTCGTGCTCCCTTGAAGTGTAGTTCCATACCCTTAACCATAACTGCACAAGGTTGATCTGTCCATGATAAAACCTTCTAAGCTACAAATTTGATTGATCCATAATGTTTAAGTTGTAGAACATGATGAGAAGCATAAGTAATCAGTACTGCAGGAACTTAGGGCTTCCTACCTTGTTCTGAATATCAACAAATCCTTGGTGCATCTTTTCAATTACATATTGAATGTAACCATAATCGATACTCACATAAGGACTTTGTAATTCTAGGATTATCATCAGCATGTCTGATGATACCCTTTCCCTTCCATTGTCTATACCTAAAACTCTGCATAGGGCGTATGAGATGTATTTCATATAAAAATCCAGGTCTTTATAGAAGTATGGTGAAGGATCACTTTGAATAGGGGCAATGTAGTTCCTAGTTCCCCTTGGTGTGTGGGCCTGGATCAACTTAGATACAATACCAACCTCTCTGTTATATTTAGCAGCTAGGGATTTCAAGTTTATCTCTGTGGAACAAGGATTATAAATATCAAAATCTTTCATGAATGAAGCTCAATCCAAGGTCACTAAAATAGTGCCATCATCCTTCTTGATGGTCTTTGAAACAATATCATACCTACTGGCCAACTCTAAGATCAAGTCCACATCTATAAATACATCAGAGACAACTAACTTAGCTAATCCACTCGTCCAGGGTTTTGATATGGGCATAGGGCCATCACTATTTTTATGGAAATAATTAAATAAGTGATAAACAGAATAGTATGGTGTTTTAGCATCTCTAATATATCCGTAATTATCTCCTAGGTATTCATCATTTAACTTTTTCCCCTGATTGGAGCCTGAGAGCAGTTGGATAAACTCTTCTGGATAGTTTCTCTTCCCTTGAGGTCATCATCATCACCGCTCTTCCCGCTGGTGGAGGCAACACTTACTGCTCTGCTCATGTTGTCTGGTGTGAATTTTCACTGATCAACTTCTTTCTTTACCAATATTGAAACAAATCTTCTCAAAACCCTCACTTTTAACTGTAAATCACTTCAAATCTTTAGCACTGATAATCACACTCTGGATTCTAAATGGAAAACTTATATGTTCACTCTGTAGACCTTGATAACTCTATTCTTACTGAAAATGCTAATTACTCATGAAAATTATGAGCTCTGGATTCTTGGAAACTGGTAAGATGGAATGAATAATGGTAATGCCTATTAATGCACCAATCTCTTTCATGAATCACAATTCAGTCTTTTTTGTCTTTACCTCTACGTGCTGTGAAATCAATTCTAGCTCCTAGCCATGGCATTTCAAATTGACAGGAGATCAATTTAAAATGATTACTTCTCTTATAAAAACCTTATTATATTCAAAAATATATCAAGATTTGATTCTATTGGCTCTTTTAAAACAACTCAGCAATATTTTGAAACACGATGTCATAAACTCTTCATTCTTATTAGCTGCCAACTGTGTAACATGGCGTGGAGAGAACCTCATGTATTACCTTGATCTCACTCTGGTTTCTGTCAGCGACTGCGTGACTGTGTGATCTATTGAGACTCTAGTTATCTATTGAGACCTAACGACAACCACATGATAATCTTTTAGATCAACGGCTACCTCTTAATCACTGAGTGAAATCACTTAACTCTCATTCTCTTTGAGACTCCATGACTTAAGGCTTTAATAAATTATCGTACACCTTGGGTTCCTTTAGAGACTACATGCTTGTGTAATCTCCTTGTCTCTTTAAGATTTCATTTACCCTAAGTTTCTATTGAGATTATGCGACTGTCACACGATCATCTTTTAATTGGGCGACCCGCGTGTAATATCGTTTACTTTTAGTACTTTCATTTTCTCATATAAGAATTTGTGACTATCGTAGATCTACTTTTTAATCTAATGTCTCATGAGTAATCTCCTTATCTTTTTACGTAACTGCATTTACTTTGAGACTTCACACCCAAAGTAGTCTCAATGTCGCGGAAGGAAATTCTTTACCTCAAGTTTTCTTTGAGACTTCCCTACTAACTCAAGTCTTTGAGAGATTTAGCCATGTGTCCCAATCTAAATTATCATCGCTAAATCACTATAATTTTCTTTGACTTTTTACCTTCTAAAGTGACTACACGCTATCCACTAGATCTTCTCTTTTTTATGACTTAGATCTTCTCACTGCAAACTGACTTATACTTAACTAAACTCATTTTAACCATAGTTCTTATCGCAACATCACGACCCATTGAAACTCGTTGTGGCTTTAAGAAATCACTAACTCATGGTTTCTTTCACAATTTAATTCCAAGCACTAGATCCTTTTTTAATTAGATGGTAGTTGGGATATCTCTTTATCTTTTATCTAACTGAAACTTTTTATCATGAATTCACGCTAGCCACAGGATCTATCTTTCATCTGACAGAAGTCTCTTAATCTCTTTATTTTTAACTTAACCATGGATTTTAAAAGAGATCATGTGACTGAATGATTTTAACCATCTGGTCAACCTTGGTTTCTTTGTGAGACACCACGACTGAGTAAACTCAAAGTCGCTGATACATTTCTTAACTCAAGAGTTTTTATTGAGACTTCGTGACCACCGCAGGATTACACTTTAGATCGATGATTATCGCCAAACCCGAGGTCTTTTAACTTAACTCTTATTTCTTTTTGTGATTATGCAACTACATGAAACTTAAAACTAACCTTAACTCAACTTGTAACTCTAATCACCTTCCGAGACAGCGCGACTGAGTAAACTCGAAGTCGCCAAAGAAATTCTCTAACTCATGTTTTTCAAAGAGACTATCAGCCAACCATAGGATGAAGATCTACATCTACGGCTCTTGTGAAATCTCATAAGGACTGAGAGCATATTCACTTTTTATAGAGACAACCTGACTTAAAGGAAATCGTCAAGTCTTGAAAAGAAAAGGAATATTCTTAAATTATAACGAGACTTTGCGACATAAGTGAAATAACATAAAACAAGCACATGACTTAAATGATTGGATTTCTCTGATAAAGTAAAAAAAAATAGAAAGGATTTCAATGAATTAGGGTTTTTCTTGGATATGCTTGAAAATTTAACCTAGGGCTTAGGGTTTTTCATTCTTTGCTAATTTTTGGCTTGAAGATCATTGTTTGCATAGGCACTTCGACAACTTTAGACATGATTTTCAACTTTTAGGCATGGATATGACTGTGGTGCAGGAGCGCCCAGGCTATCCTCTAAGCCCTAGTATGTTTGGGCTTGTAACTGACCTTAGCCAAGTTAGTGTGTTTTTTCTTAAGGCCTTAGATGGTATAGTGGTTATGTGTGACTAGGTGGATTAGTGTTAGTACTAAGTTCACCCTAGTTTTTGGTTAGTTGCTTAATCCTTACTTTTGGCTAATGCGGGGAAATGATGTCTAAATGTGTCCAAGACCCATGTGTGGGTAGTAATATTCTTAAGGAGGCATAAATGATTTTATTTCATTGAACTAAATGGGTTAGATGCCCTAGAATATAGTTTGCAACATAAATGCAAAAGATGCCAAAAAGTTGTCATGACAACATTTGCAACTTTTTGCAAATGTTGCATGCAACTCAAAAACATTGGATTCCCACCATTCTAGGATTGGGAAATGAATTTTAGTGGCCTAAAATGGTGGAGGAATCATCTTTAGACACTCTATGGCTTGTTTCCCGAGGTAGAGTGAATGTATGCAAGTTTTGTGAAGTAATAGAACAAGTGTTTTTTGAAAACAGAGTACAGTTGATGTATTTGAAATTTATTTGTATTTTAATGGATTGAATTAACTGATATAAGTGTGGATTCAGGTGGTAGAGACATATCTAAGACTTTTTCATTCAGAGAGAAAGTAGATTAAATTTGATTTGTTAGTTTTAGGAAATTGTTTACAAATTAGGTAGTCTGCTGGTTCAATTTAGGTAGATTTTGGTTTTATGGCTCCCCCATGAAATTCAACCGTAGTAAATGCAAAAGGTTGAATTAATGTCTTATGGGAGCCTTTTATAGTGTACATATTCAGGTAGGAGGTTAGGAGAGTCAATTTGCAAATTTTAAAGCCATGCCCTAGGCGAGCTAGGACAGTCCGGTTAGGTGTATGGCAGGTGAAAACAAGAATGCAGAGATAAGGGTGTGCATGGGATTACTAAACCAAGTGTGGTCTTAGTGTCTTTAGGGTCTCATAGGTCCCTATCATTGATTTTAGAACCCACCCAATCCATTTGGCTTTATTTTTCAATAGAAATCATAGAAGTGCTTGTGAGGAGCCAAAATAGGCCTAATAGCCCTACATTTCAGGTTAGAGGTGTACAGAGGACTTGGGGACCTTAGACCTTTAAAATATTTTAGGTTTCCCAAAAGGGTATATGGATCATTGATTGGTTTTAGGGGTTGTGTGGAAGTTTTAAGAGAAAATCCGTAAAAACTCACTGGATAGGGCTAATTGGTGTTTTAGGCCTAATAGGAGCAATTTGAGTGAAAGTTTGGAACTCGACTAAATTGGGAATGAAGACCTATTGAATTTGGATTGTATGGATGTAGAATGAACATACAAAGAGTTTACAAGACCCTTGTGGCATGTGTGGAGTTGGTATGAAGGATTTGGGGGATGGAATTCTTCAAAACCAATGAGAAGCATTATGAGACAAAACTAATAGTGGATGTCCTTCAAGGTGAAACACAATAAGTGTAACTCTTAGAGAAGAGTTGAGAGTATTCTTGAGCTCAGTGTCTTGAGGCTAGTGTGGTCCTAAAAGAGGAATTGGGATCCTAAGTGGACTAGGACAAGCTAGGTCTTTTCTTGAAGTATTGTATAAGCACACCTTGGGGTTACTTCTATCAAACTGGTATCAGAGCCTCTTTTGATTAGGCTTGTGGTTAATGCTGCAACCAGAAGAATCAGTTGGAGAGTCAACAGTGGTGACTAATGCTGCATTGGAAAATAAGGTAGATGAAAAAGAGGAGGAGAATAGATTACTCTGAGACAAGTTGGCTCAATTGGAGAAAAAAGTGGATGAAGTTGATGTGAAAGCAAATGAAGTGAAGGAAAGAATGGAAGGGAAAGGAAAAGAGATTGCCATTGAAGATGAAGTCCCTAAAGCTAACCCTTTCCTTGACCAAGAACCATTCCTAAAAGCCACAAAGGCTATGAGTGGAAAATCACTGGAAGGAGTTCCCATTTTCAGTGGAAAAATGGAACCAGAGGTAGTCCTTGATTGGATAGAGGGACTAGAAAACCATTTTGAGTGTGATGGTATCACTAAGGCTCAAAGGGAGAAGAATGCAAAAGCTATATTGAGAGGGTCTACTCTCACTTGGTGGAAATTCATCCAAGATGAGAGAGAGAGAGAGAGAGAGAGAGAGAGAGAGAGAGAGCCCATTGCTTCATGGAAGGCTATGGTAGCAAGAGTTAGAGATGCTTACATCCCTGAGGATTACAAAATCCAGTTGCACAAAACAAGACAAGGTCTAAGACAGAAGGACCTAGATGTCAACTCATACACTGAATAATTTTAGAGACTTTGTATGAGGTCAAGAGGAGTAGAGGATGAGAAGGTGAAGGTATCAAGGTACCTTAGTGGAATTAAATGGACCATTCAAGATTAGATGAGTCTTTTGACTCCAGACGCAGCTCATAAATTCAACCAAATTTCTATCAAGGTGAAAGACAAGTTGAAGAAGAAACAAGATTCAAGCACTTCAAGAGGAAGGGGTAGATGAAGAGACACTAGAGGATAGAGAGGTGGTTATGGTGGAAGAAACTCTAAAAATAAAGGTCAAGTAGAGACTAAGCTCACTGAACAACATGAAGGAAACTTCAATAGAAGACGTTAAAGTAGAGGAAGGAACTCTAACAATAGAGGAAGAGGCAGTAGCCAAGGAGGAGGAAACTATTTTTCCAATATGAAGTGTTATCACTATAATCAGTTAGGACATTCGGCATATAGGTGTCCAGAGAAGGGAAATACCTCTCAAGGAGGTGACAAAAGAGTGAACTATGTTCATGAGGAGACAAGTGAAAACAATAATCCTGAAGTGCCATTAGAATCAGAGGAGGGGGAGAATCTCATGATGAGAAGAACTCTGATAAAAGAGCCAGTGAAGGAAGAACTCAGTCAAAGGAGATCATTGTTCAGAGTAAAGTGTAAGATGATGGGAAAATTTTGTAGATTCATCATAGACTCAGGGATACTGACAACATAGTTTTGGAGGAGGCAGTCAGCAAGTTGAAAATGACAAGGATACCCCACACCAGTCCCTACAAAGTCACTTGGCTAAACAAAGGACAACATGTTCTTGCAAATGAGAAATCTTGGGTAGAATTCTCCATTGGGAGATACAAGGATAAATTTTTATGTGAAGTATTACTTATGGATGCATGTTACTTTCTCCTGGGTAAACCGTGGAAATTTGACAGGAAGGTCATGCATGATGGAGTTAAAAAATCATATTCTTTCAAGAAGGACAATGTGACATATAAAATCCAGTCACTATTGGAGGATGCAGAATTGAAGACAACTGGTCCTAGTGTTCTCATGGTGAGTGAAAAAGAGTTCTTAGAGACTTTAGAAGAAGGGGGAGTTGTATTTGCATTGGTGTTAAAGCCAAAGGAAGTTGCAGACAAAATAGAGAAGAGGACAAAGCTACCAAAAGAATTCCAAGAGATGTTAGAGAAGTATGAAGGAATAGTGAGTGATGGACAACCATCAACCCTACCCCCTAAGAGGTCTATAAGCCATCAGATAGACCTAATACTAGGAGCTACCCTACCCAATAAGGTAGCCTATAAAATGACTCCTCAATAGAATGAGGAAATTGCTAGACAAATCCAAGAGCTCCTAGAACAAGGCCTTATAAGAAAGAGCATTAGCCCTTGTGTCATGCCCACTTTCCTAGCACCTAAAAAGGGAGGAACTTGGAGTTTATATATAGACT
This sequence comes from Thuja plicata, assembly GCA_018584345.1. Taxonomy (NCBI): domain Eukaryota; kingdom Viridiplantae; phylum Streptophyta; class Pinopsida; order Cupressales; family Cupressaceae; genus Thuja; species Thuja plicata. Next base: position 126,246 of record MU222983.1, read on the forward strand.
CCAGAGTGATCAATAGCATCACCATTAGGTATAGGTTCCCTATCCCTAGGATAGAAGACCTAATGGACTGTCTAGGAGGAGCAAGGTACTTTACAAAGATAGACCTAAAGAGTGGCTATCACCAAATAAGGGTAAATGAAGGGGATGAGAGGAAAGCAAACTTCAAGACTACAGAAGGACTGTATGAGTGGCTTGTCATGCCATTTGGGTTGTCAAATCCCCCATCAACATTCATGAGGTTGATGAATGAGGTACTTAAATATTATAATGGAAAGTTTGTAGTGGTCTACGTAGATGATATACTCATCTATAGTAAGACAAGGGAAGAGCACCTTAAACACCTTGAACTAGTTTTTAAGAAGCTACAGAAGGAGAAGTTGATGATCAACTTAGAAAAGTGTGAGTTCATCAAGATAGAGTTAGTGTACCTTGGTTTTGTGTTATCTTAGGGTAACTCAAAGATGGATTCTAGAAAAGTGGAGGCCATCATCAATCGGCCTAATCCAAGAACAAGCACTGAGGTAAGAAGTTTTCATGGCCTAGCATAGTACTATAGAAAGTTTATTAAGCAATTTAGTGCAATATGTGCTCCTATGTTGGACACTATTAGAGGAGGCATGAAGACTAAGTTTATTTGGAATGAACAAGCTAACCATGGTTTTGAGCTACTTAAAAAGAAGATTTCAACCCAACCAATTTTGGTTTTTCCAAGCTTTGAAAATATATTTACAGTGGAATGTGATGCCAGCAATGTAGCCATTGGTACAGTCTTGAGGCAAGAGGGAAGATCAGTGGCTTTCCACTCTAAGAAACTAAGTGAAGCTAAGAAGAAATATTATTCTTATGACCTAGAGATGTATTCTCTAGTATATTCACTGATAAAATGGAGGCATTACCTGCTTCCAAAGGAGTTCATAGTCTATTCAGACAATCAAGCCTTAAGCTTCTTGAACTCACAAGGCAAATTGAGTCACAAGCATATGAAGTGGGTTCAATACCTGCAAGCATACACATTCAATATCAAACACAAGAAGGGATTGCAGAACAAGGTTGAAGATGCCTTGAGTAGAAGAGACCTTACTGTCCAGGAGATACAATTGCATAGCATGGGATCAGACAACTTCAAATATCTATATGGTGATGATGAAGACTTTGCAGACATCTATAAGGAATGTCAAGAATATCAAAACCACTTTCATAGTAAATATTCTGAATATACTTTGCAAAGTAATCTCCTATTTAAAGGAAGTCAACTATGTGTCCCTAGAGGGTTTATAAGGGAGAGTTTGATTCAGGAGAAATACAATGGTGCATTGAGTGGTCATTTTGGGGTCAGTAAGACACAAGAACTTGTTCAGAGATTTTACTTTTGGCCAAAGATGAATGTTGATATTAGGAAATATGTTGAGACTTGTATTGTGTGTCAGAAGGCCAAGGGAACATATCCTAATGTTGGCCTATACCAACCACTTCCAATCCCAACTAGACCATGGGAATGCTTGAGCATGGACTTTGTGGTTCAATTTCCTAAGTCAAGATAGGGAATGGATAGTGTCTATGTAATAGTGGACAGATTTAGTAAAATGGCCCACTTTGTACCCTGCAAGAAAACCAATGATGCCAGTCAAATATCTTCTCTTTTCTTTAAAGAGGTAGTCAGAATACATGGATTTCCCTTGAGCATTGTGTTGGATAGAGACACCAAGTTTATGAGTCACTTTTGGAAGACTTTGTGGCAAAAGTTGGGCACAAAATTATCCTTTGGATCTTCATACCATCCTCAGACTGATGGTCAAATGGGGGTAGTCAATAGAAGTCTTGGTAATCTCCTAAGATGCTAAACAAAGAAGTATGGTCAGACATGGGACCAACTCATAGGTCAATCTAAATATGCTTACAATGACACTATGAATAGGACTAGTGGTAAGAGTCCTTTTGAAATTGTCTATGGTCTACACCCTAGAGGTATTTATGAACTCAAATAACTAAAGGATGGAGTTAAAGGGAGTGGATATGCTGAGGATTTTTCCTATGTTATGCAATGGGTTCATGACACAGCCAGGAAGACATTGATTGACAACACTGAGAAGATCAAGAGTAAGGTTGATGAAGGAAAAAGGGATATTCAATTCAAGGTTGGGGATCTAGTGATGGTACATATCAAAAAGGCTAGACTACAAAAAGGAATCCCACACAAGTTATAGATGAGAAGAATTGGCCCCTGCACTATACTGGCCAAGTATGGAGAAAATGATTACAAAGTGGAGTTACCAGATAACAGTGGCTTGTCACCTGTTTTTAACATTGCAGACTTGGTTCTATACAAGGGACAAATCCCTGATCCATATCATAGCTTGATTGAAGTCATCCAAGTGGTAGAAGAACTCCATTTGCCATCTATACCAGTCAAAAAGGCAGACTGCATACTAGAGTCTAGAAGTTATAAGAAAATGAGGAAGAAGGATTATAAATAACACTTAGTAAAGTGGAAAGGACAAATAGATGTAGATGCAACATAGATAAAGGAGTTAGAGTTAAAAAATATGGGCATTGATCCTGACTTACTCAATCCAAGGATGGATTGAAATCTTTCACTTGGGGAGGATGGTGCAGGATCACCTAGGCTATCCTCTAAGCCCTAGTATGTTTTTGCTTGTAACTAACCTTATCCAAGTTAGTGTGTGTTTTCTTAAGGCCTTAGATGGTCTAGTTGTTATGTGTGACTAGGTGAATTAGTGTTAGTACTAAGTTCACCCTAGTTTTTGGTTAGTTGCTTTTAGTTTCTTAATCCTTAGTTTTGGCTAATGTGGGGAAATGATGTCTAAATATGTCCAAGACCCATGTGTGGGTAGTAAGATTCTTAAGGAGGCATAAATTATGTTATGTAATCGAACTAAATGGGTTAGAGGCCCTAGAATATAGTTTGAAACATAAATGCAAAAGATGCCAAAAAGTTGTCATGACAACATTTGCAACTTTTTGCAAATGTTGCATGCAACTCGACAACATTGGATTCCCACCATTATAGGAGTGGGAAATGAATTTTAGTGTCCTAAAATGGTGGAGGAAGCATCTTTATACACTCTATGGCTCATTTATTAAGGTAGAGTGAATGTATGCAATTTTTGTGAAGTAATAGAACAAGTGTTTTTGAAAATAGAGTACACTCGATGTATTTTCAAGTTATTTGTATTTTAATGGATTAAATTAACTAATATAAATGTGGATTCTTGTGCTAGAGACATATCTAATAATTTTTCATTTAGATTGCAAGTAGGTTAGATTTGATTTGTTAGCTGTAAGAAATTGTTTACAAATTAGGTAGTCTGCTGGTTCAGTTTAGGTAGATTTTGGTTTTATGGCTCCCCCATGAAATTAAAACATGGGAAATGAAAAAGGTTGAATGAATGTGTTAGGGGAGCCTTTTTAAAGTGTACATTTGTAGGTAGTAGGTCAGGAGAGTCGATTTGTAAATTTTAAATCAATGCCCTAGGCGAGCTAGGATAGTTCAGTTAGGTGTATGGTAGGTAAAAAAAAGAATGCAAAGACAAGGGTGTGCATGGGAGTACTGAACCAAGTGTGGTCTTAGTGTCTTTAGGGTCTCATATATCCCTAGCATCAAGTTCAAAACCCAACCAATCCATTTGGATTGATTTTTCAATAGAAATTAGAGAAGTGCTTGTGAGGAGCCAAAATAGGCCTAATAGCCCTACATTTCAGGACAGAGGTGTATAGAGGACTTGGGGACCTTAGACCTTAAAAATATTTTAGGTTCCCTGAAATGGTATCTAGATCCTTGATTTGTTTTATGGGTTGTGTGTGTTGGAAATACAATATTGGGAAAGCAAGATACCGAGAGGGGGGGTGAATCAGATCTTGAACTTTAATCACTTTAAAACAAACTTGTGAAAGGATTTCAACTTATAGTAAAGTAAGCACTGTTAAGATTGCTAAACTGCAATCTTCCCAAGAACACCTGCATGCATAGCTATTACATAAACATAAGCAAAAGATAGAAGATAAAAGGATCTATGGAGGCCAAAAAGCCAGAGACATCATGTGCTCAAGAAAACAATATATTGATAATATGTTTCTATGATTTACAAACTGATGTAAAACTCTGTAAATAAAACTAAGTGGTGATTCCTTATAAAGGATACCGAAGCCCTAAAAAGGAAACTCTCAGAAAATAGAAAGTTTCCTAAGTATAACTTAAGCACAAAAGAGTAATTACTAAATTACTCTAACAACCCCCCTTAAGTGTAACTTAGGGAGAAGCAAAACTGCTAAACTACTACAGAAAGCAGGAAAGATGGGTCCCAGAAACTAGGCCTGATCAGGTACCCAAAACATAAAGCAAAAGATGTCCCAGAGAAAGGAACAAGAAGAGAGTAAGAAGCATCTCCGAAGCATGTCTGAAAACTCTGTCAGAAGATACTGCTGGAACCCCCACTGAAGTGCATGACCAGGTAGAGAAGACAAGTGTCTGAAGAGCTGATCAATCGAACCAGGAAG
>MU222983.1:132636-142648 GCA_018584345.1 Thuja plicata
AAATAAAACTAAGCGGTGATTCCTTATAAAGGATACCGAAGCCCTAAAAAGGAAACTCTCAGAAAATAGAAAGTTGCCTAAGTATAACTTAAGCACAAAAGAGTAATTACTAAATTACTCTAACAAGCACTCTGTTAATAGATTTAGAAAGGTCTGATAGAACCACTCTATTAAGATATTTCACCTGATACACTTGTTAGAATGTCTCAAGATATGATCCTTTGATATGCACTATGATGCTAATAATGGATGTCCTCTTTATGATATCTTTTATGATCTTCTAATCTCATATGTCCTTACTCTGCTTCTTACTGCTCTTCTACTCTACTAGATCAATGCTTCTTATCAAAACAAACCTTCACACATCTATCATGTATGTATGCACCTTCTCTCTGTGCTCTCCAATTTCTCACACATAATTAGGGTAAGAAGCAATCTTATTATACACTTCGAATCTGGCAAATAGATCTAGATCAACGATAAAAAATAAAACTTATGCCTCCTAGGCATTCCAATTTTTTTATCGACCTCATGCAACACATAGGATAAAACAATTAAATGCATAATTAACTCCATAGAGAATATTAAATGCTTCACATATGTCATCTCAAAACACCCATAAGTCAGCCCAAACATATTACCTTAAAGTTTGTGTCATATCTGACATGTATACAAAACTGTCTTGCTCGGCACTTAAGTCTCTGGCGCTTGGCACTGAATTGCTGGATAGCTCGGCATCAATGATCTTTTCTGATCAGAAATGACTTGCCAAGTAGCTCAGCCTATACTATTTTAGCTCAGCTGCAGTGGTAGCCGACCAAAACTGCCTGAATGAATGACTAAGTGTGAACACTAAATGATCAACAAAAACTTAGAGATTAACAATCTCCCCCTTTGATATTTAGTGGAAAAAACACTTATCATCTCTTTTACATCCACAAAACTACTTAATTACAAAAAGTACTCCCCCTTTGATTATACTTCATACTATACATCCCTTTAGCAAAAAATAATATTATACCTTAGGCTCATCTGTTCCTTCCTTTCCTAATTCCCACTTGTTTTTGTCACTGATAGCTAGTGGGGTCAGATTATACTTATCCAAAAACTATTTATGAAGTTGTAGAACCAATGCAAATGAAGTGTCCCAACTATCGTTAACTAACTTCATAACTTCCAACTTCACTTCTAGTTTAGCTGATAGACTTACCAAAATTTATGTAGTAGAGAGATGTCAGTCTCTCTTTATCAGTTCTTTGGCAGCTGTGAGTTCTTTCTGCATAACCTCTAGATGAGGTATCAGATTAGCCTCAATCATAATCAATTTTTCCCTAATTTGGACATCTTTAGCCATAAGCTCAGCTAACCTCCCCTGTGTATGAGTCAACTTATTGAAATGAATGGAGCTAGAGCTATCCTCCATGCTCAGTGAACTTGCAGTTGACTTCATATCCAGTTGTAATTTCTCAATTAACTGCTAATTTTCTTTGGTGAAGAAAGATTCATCACATTGTCTTTTGTACAAAGAAAATACATTGTTTGCAACTCCTTCTATAATTCCAATAAGAGAGGAAAGTTCAACCTGTTGTGTAGCTATCTTTTCAGATACCTTCTCCAGTACTTTGTTCTTGAACTTTCTCTTAGACCATTGCATTAGTTTTTCATTTGCCTCTATATTATCATCAGTCACCTTTTGTACAATGTGAACTAGCTATTCTAGTATAGGTGCCTAGTCATTTACATCATTCATATCAAAGCATTTACAAAAATATCTTTAATGTCATGCAGAACTTGCTTCTACTTCTGTTCTCTCTTCATTTCTTCATGTCTCTTCTTCCTCTTCAAAATTTCTTGAAGGGTCTGAATCTGCTCGTATGACAAGTTCTTAGGATCTCATTTAGGAATCACAATTACTTCATCTAATGTGACATTCAGTCCTGGTGACTTCTTATATAGCTTCCTCCTTTTGGGCTTAGGTGAGTTGTCAACCACCTTAGTTTCAATAATTTCCTTTCCTTTGTCAGTAAGCAATTCAGTTGCTGACTTCATCTTAATCAAGATTTCCTATTGGTCAGGTACATTCCCTATATTGGGTCTAGTGGGGGTAGATGAAGCAGAGTGTGGTAGGTTTACCAACACTTGTATAGCCTCTTCCTCTTTAGGCTTGTCTCCAGTTGCTTCCATTTTGTCTCTATTGTTCAATAATGTTTGATCAACCTCTAGAATAGGTGGATTTTCAGTATTTACCTCTTGATCTTCTGGTTTCTCTTTCTCAGATCCTTCTTCTTCATTTATCTCTTCATCAACCTCATTAGCCTTGATGGGCAATTCAATAGTTGTGTCTGTCAGCTCATCATGATCCTCGGCATCCACATCGCTAACATTGTCCAATGTGGTGTCGATGGGACTATCCATTGTCAAGTCAGTGACTTTCTCATCACCTATATCCTTTTGTGTTTCATTTTATGTTGTTGTTTGATCAGTGGTGATTTGCTCAGAAGTTCCTTCATCTATTTTCTTCTTCTCTTTTGGAACTCCCAACCCAAAAATCTCTTTCCAAATTCAAGTACTTTGTTGTACTACTCCTTCAATATCATTCTTCAAAATAGCATAAGCTCTATATTTGGGTACAAATTTTTGCTTATATTGATCAACAAATTTTGCTTTTTGTTTCTTTGTCAATTGTGGAATGACTCTATCCAAAGTTGCTTCCCTAATTTGCCTTTCAGTCATCAATGCAAATTCCCATTTACTAGATAAGAAATCATAAAGTTCTGTAGGGACATTGTCTCCTATCTCTATAGGTGTCAATTTGAATGTACTCATCATGTCTTATAGAGCTTCTTGTAACTTGACCATATTCTCTATACTTTTATTTTCATACTTGATAAATTTTAATCTAGATAACCCAGTTGAACTTATAATGTTCTTGCATACCTCATCAATGTCTATATGATGTTTGAATGATGTTGTAGGTATGTTTCTCGGCACATCAGTGCCAGTTTCCTCATCTTCTTCCTCACTCAAGATTAGTCTCCTTTTCCTTGGTTTCTTGGTAGAACTACTTAGCAATTCCTTGGTCTTGACTTGTTTCTTCTTCCCTGAGCTTCTCTCGGCAGCATTGTTCCTTGTGTAAACTGATGTTCTCACCATAGAAGGTGAAATAGCTGATGCCCTAGTCCTTGGTCTATTTAAAGAAGGAAGGGTAGCCTGAGGTTTAACTTTTCTTTCTTTGGTTTCCTTGGCACCTATTGGCTATTTCCCTTTCCCTTTCACAATTACATCCTCTTCAAACTCAACTTCTTCTTCTTCTTCACTAGGTATGTCTTCTCCTTGTCCAGTAGATAATTATAGAGGAGCATCTGTTGCTTCCTCATCACTTTCAATGCCAACCATCTTCTACCAATTCTTGACAATCTTTTTCCTCTTTCTTTCCATGGTTCTGGCCTTAAGGTTCATAGAAATTTTGTCCTTGACTTCTTCATAATTACCAAACCATTTAGCAGAACTGTCAATTTCCTCTGCTAGTAGTGCTGATGCAGAGGGATTGACAACTAGTGTTCTCCTTCACCTAAATTTTTATTTTTGTGTTCAAATAAACCATCCCATGGTTGTGCTTGGTGGATCTTCTTCCTAATGGGATCTCCAAGAGCCCTCAACCAACTTATCCTCCAAGGTATGTTTGGATTCAAGAAGATTCCAATATTACTAAGCCAACTAGTCCAACTAGTCACCCAAAAGCCTAGTTTCCTCCACTAGTCCTCCACCTAGTCTATCAAAGCTCTACCTAGGATCTTCTCACACACTCACTAAGACTCCCCATACACTTCTTGACCCTTTCTTTCTCATTCTACATCCATCCCAACACTCCAAGTTGTTCCAATTCTTCAATAGGTCTTTAAATCACTAGGAGGGCTAATTGTTCAATTCCTTGTAGCCCTATTTTTACTGATTTTGGTCTATTACTTCCAAAATCCCTACATGATCCCACAAAAATACTTTAAAATCTTCAAGACACCATACACCCCCATTATAATCCAAAACCCTGACCTTTAATGACACCCAAAACCCTACTTCCTTGCAGGCCCTAGATTATAGCCTATTAATTAGGCCTCTGGACCAGTGAACAATAATAATTGCAAAAATTATCTCCAATCAGTGATTCCCCTCCAACCACTAGTGAATCCTTGTAGGAAACTTCCTTGTGCATCCATAAATGCCACCAATTCTTTACCAAAAGGTCTTGGGTGTTCACACAAATTCGTTCTTCTCCCTATCCTAGCTCACCTGGTTCCACCAGTCAGCTATAGGGATTCATTGTTGGCCTGTGAAATACAATGAGACAACAAAAAAAGGAACAAAAACCCTATTGACTGAACCTAACCCTACTTTCCCCATGGTTTCAGACAAATCCACTAGAGGAAAACTAGGTTAGAGCCATTTCTATCTTGGCAACATTGTTTTGTCTCTATCAGACCAGTGGCCGTCAAAATATGATAACTTTGAACCTACTAAACTTTAAAAAAAACTATTTAGTGCATACGAAATCTGAAAACAAACACTACATTAAAATGGATCCTGTTCACCTATACCAATCCGTACAGGACCGTACAGAAGCAAAACTACAGTTTAGATTATGCAAAAGAAGGTGCAAACATCCATACGAAGGTGTCAGAAATAAAAGTCTCAATCCAAAATCTCATTAACCCTTCCAAAACTTCAATTCCATGCTCATATACTGAGCATGGGTGGTTACATTTAGTTCTAACCATCTTTTGTCAAATCTTGCAAAAGTTGCTACCAGCTTTTTGCAAATTGAAGTATTTTGACTTCCTATGTCCACTCGATGAGTGAGATTGACTTCTAGGACCCTAGATAGGATATGTAGGGTCTTAATACATGCCTCCAACCCATGTTACAATAAAATGAAAACTTTTCCCAAATTGAGGCCAAAATGACCTAATGAGCACAATAAGCACTAAGGCTCTTACAATCATGAAGTTATACTATCATGCTTCCATCTTTTGGAAATTTATTCTAACACGCCCACACACTTCCTAAACACCTTAAACAATATCAAAACAAGAAATAGGGAGGTGCCCTGCACCATACTCCCTTGGACAAAATAACTCAAGTCCCTTGAGTTAGGAGGTCATCAAGAGTGACCCCATGTTTTAGTATATCCAGCTCTCTCATCCAAGTAGCCTCAGCTTCATGCAGCCCCTTCCACTTGATAAGATACTCCTTGTAGTTACCCTTCCCAATCTTCTTTATTACCTTAGAGTCTAAGACACTTTCCAATTGCAATGGCTTTGGGGTAGGAAAATCTTTCACCCAATCATCTTCCTCCAAATCTACCAGTGTGGACTAACCTGTGTCAGGAGGTGATCCTCTGTAAGGATACAAATCACTAACATTGAAAATAGGTGAAATTCCCAAATCAGGAGGCAATTCCACTTCATAGGAATTCTTGCCATATTTATGCAAAATCTTCAGTGGTCCAATCTTCTTCATGAGCAACTTATTTGGTTGGCCTTTGGGTAGCCTCTCCTATCTGAGGTAGGAAATTACTAGATCCCCAACCTTGAAATACAAGTCACTCTTGGTTTTATCATCCCTGGCTTTGTACTTCTCTACTTGTCTTTGTAAAGTCTGATTGACTTGAGCATGTAGCTCCTTCATCTGCTCTGCAAATGACTCCCCTTGTGCACTCCTCTTTTCTTCCAACTTGAAATTCCTCAGCTCCAAAATCCCCCTAGGATTAACCCCATAAACTATTTCAAAGGGGTTCTTACCTGTACTCCTATTAAGGGAGTCAATGTAGGCAAATTTTGCCTGCCCTATGATATGATCCCAAGATTGACCATGTTGTTTGGTTAAACACCTCAACAAATTCCCAAGTGATGTGTTCACTACTTCTGTTTGTCCATCTGATTGTGGATGGTAGGCTAAGGAGAAGGACAAATTAGTTCCAAGAATTTTCCAAAGGGTTCTCCAAAAGTGACCCACAAACTTTGTATCCCTGTCACTGACAATATTCAAGGGCAAACCATGAATTCTACCAATATCCCTAAAGAAAATCCCTGCAATCTGAGAAGCATCATTTGTTTGTTTGCATGGAATGAAGTGTGTCATCTTACTGAAATGATCTACCACCACAAACACACTGTCATGTCCTCTAGATGTTTTTGGTAACCCCAAAACAAAATCCTTACTAAGGCACTCCCAAGTCCTTTGGGGTATAGTTAGTGGTTGATACAACCCACTATTGTTGCTTTGGCCTTTTTCCCTCTAACAAATTTGGCATTTCTCTACAAATATCCTTGTTTCTGACTGCATTCTAGGCTAGTAGCAGTGCCTATGCACTTGGTCCAATGTTTTATCCACTCCAAAGTGGCCTCCCAAGCTCCCTTGGTGCTTCTCCTTCACAATGTTTTCCCTCATTGATCCTTGAGGTATACACATAAGGTGACCTTTGAACAATAGGCCTTCCTACAATACATACTCACTGAAATCCACCTTGAACCCCTACTGAAACTTTACACAAGCTTCATAAGCTTCTTTGAAGTCTTTGTCTTCCTTATAGAGGTCTTTCAAGTCTTCCAAGCCCACACTTTGTAGTTGTATCTTCTGAATTTCGATTAATCTCCTACTAAGAGCATATGTAACCTTGTTTCTAACCCCCTTTTTGTGTTTGATAACAAAGGTATAGGCTTGTAATGCCTCCACCCACTTCATGTGTGTTTGGTTCAACTTTTCTTGCCCATTTAGAAAACTTAAGGCATGGTTATCTGTACAGACCAAAAACTCCCTAGGTAACAAGTAGTGTCTCCACTTCTTCAAGGCTTGTACCATGGCATATAGCTCCAAATCATAGGTTGAGTACTTTTTTTTTCCTCATTCAACTTCTCAGAAAAGAAAGCCACAGGGTGTCCCTCTTGGCTCAACACTGCTCCAATAGCCAACTTGCTAGCATCACACTCTACCAAAAAGAGTTGATTAAAGTTAGGAAATATTAGTGTAGGTAGCTCTGCAATCCTCTTTTTCATCATTTCAAACCCTTGGTCTACTACTACTATCCATTCAAACTTGCAATTTATTCCACCTTTAATAGTATTCAGAATTGGGGCACATACATGACTAAAATTCCTTATAAATTTCCTCTAGTAGGAGGCCAACCCATGGAAAATCCTAACATACCCTATGGACCTAGGTGTAGGCAATTCCAAAATGGACTTTACTTTATCAGGATCGATCTTCATAAACCCATTGGCAACCACAAAACCAAGTTACACTAGTTCAATTTTGAGAAACTCACACTTTTCTTGGTTTATCATCAACTTCTCTTGATGTAGCTTCCTTAAGACCATCTCCAAATTCTTCATGTGCTCCTCCTTGGACCTGATAAAATCAAAATATCATCAAGGTAAACTATGACAAACTTACTAATAAATTATGCCAGCACTTCATCCATGAGCCTCATGAATGTGCTAGGTGCATTACTTAGCCCAAAGGGCATTACTAGCCACTCATATAGACCCTTGTTGGTCTTAAAACCTATCTACCAATCATCACCTAGCCTTACTCTTATCTGATGATACCCTAACTTAAAGTCCACCTTAGAAAAGTAACAAGATCCTCCAAGATTATCCATCAAATCTTCTATCCGAGGCATTGGAAACCTATATCTGATGGTGATTTTTTTTATATCCCTGGAGTCTATACACATCCTTCATTTTCCATCCTTCTTAGGTGCAAGTATTTTTGGCACAGCACATGGGCTCAAACTCTTCCTTATTAACCCCTTATCCAATAAGTCTTGGATCTATTTTTCTATCTCTACATTTTGGCTTGGATTCATCTTGTATGCTGCCTTGTTTTGCAAATTTTCTATAGGAATGAGGTCAATTTGATGACTCACATCCCTCATAGGTGGTAGGGCACTTGGAAATCCATTATCTACCATGTCATGATACTTCTCCAACAAAGCTTGTACCTCTGGTGGTAAACATACTTTCTCCTTAGTGCCCTCCTTTGGCTTTATAATGACTGCACAACAGACCCCTTTCTCCTTCTTCATGGCCTTTAGAAACTCCTTCCCACTCAACAACATCACACTTGTTCCCACATTATTTTCTTCATTGGGTTCTTGCAATGGATCCATTTGGAATTTCTTACTTAACTTGGTGATAACATAATTATTCTTCTCTTCATCGTGTATGGCTTTGACATCATACTGCCATGGACATCCTAGGAGCAGATGACATGCATCCATAGGCAGTATGTCACATAGGACCTTTTCCTTGTATTTTCCAATCTCAAACTCAACCATAGTTTTCTCATCTACCACTATTTGTTGACCCTTGTTCAACCATGAAACCGTGTAAGGTGTGGTATGAGGTATCCTTCTCAACTTCAACTTCTCCACCATCTCAGTGGATACTATATTCTTAGTGGATCCAAAGTCCACTATAACCTTGCAAATCTTCCCATGAGACCTACAAGTTATCTTGAATAAGTTCTTTCTTTGTGGTGGCTCTATGGTGTTAGGTACTTTCAATAAGGTTCTCCTTAACATCAAGTTCTCTCCATCTAGTACTGGTCCTGCCTTGGAAATAGGTGAAGTAACACTTTGAGTGTCATCTTCTTGAACTAATTGATTCCTCCTATCCCTCATTGAAGATGAGGAAGCCTTCTCTAGACACCTGCCCATTATGTGACCCACTTGATTTCAATTATAACACCTACCAATGAAACCTGAATTAAATCTTCCTTGGGGTTGGAACCTACCTCTTGGTGGCCCCCTACCTCTATAGCCTCCCCTTTGGAAATATCCTCTATACTGATTTCCTCCACTACTATCCATGAACTGACTGTCATCTTGTCTATTAGGGCTCTGTCCTCTACCAAAGTTACACCTACCTCTCTGACAAACCTCTGTTATTTCTACCACCTCTTCCTCTTTGATGGAATTAATTCCTTCTTCTAGCCTTGTCCTCTTCTCTTAAGGCCAATTGAAAGCACTTGTGCATACTTTCTGGTGCCATCATGCTAATCTCTTCTTGAATGCCCTATCTCAACCCATTTAGGTACCTTTCTACCTTCTCCATTTCATCTTCTTGTCTCCTATCCCTTAGGCTTAGCTTATGGAACTCCTCTGTGTAGACACTCACTGTCATTTCTTTTTGTCTTAGGTTCTATAGCTTTTGGTATATTTGGATTTCATAATTAGTGGGAAAGAATTGTGCCCTCAAACTGATTTTCATTCTATCCTAAGAACCAATCTTCTTCTTCCCACCATTCACTCTTTCATCTTGCATCATGTTCCACCACACCAATGCAGACCCCTTGAGTCAAGCCTTAGCATAACTAACCCTCTTCTCCTCTAATATTTCCTTGTACTCAAATTGGTTATCAATGGCTTCAAGCCAATCTAGTAACTCTTCTCCATTCAAGCTACCACTGTAGTAAGACATGTTCTACATGCTATCCTTGTTCAAAGATTTTAAAGCATCTAAGAACACCTTTTGTTCATTGTCCAACTCAGGTTCTTTCCCTTTGTTTGATGACTCTTCTGTCTGACTATCATCACCCTCATCACTTTCATCTCCCCATTCAGTGACCTTCTTCTTTCTTTTTGTCTTGAACACATGAGCCTTATCCAAGAGGCCCTAGACCAATTCTACTATGGCATCCCTACTCATTTCCTTAGGAGGCATGTTGTCCACCTCTTGACTATCTTCCCCTTTAGACATACACAACCTTCAAGCTATTCTAGCTCAAATACCACTCTGATGCAGAGGGATTGACAACTATTGTTCTCCTTCACTTCAATTGTTAGTTTTGTGTTCAAATCAACCATCCCATGGTTGTGCTTGAAGGATATTCTTCCTAATGGGATCTCCAAGACCCCTCAACCAACTTATCCTCCAAGGTATAGTTGGATTCAAGAAGATTCCAATTTTACTAAGCCAACTAGTCCAACTAGTCACCCAAAAGCCTAGTTTCCTCC
>MU222983.1:146230-172543 GCA_018584345.1 Thuja plicata
ATTTTTGACAATTGTAACAATATCCATTGATTCTTGATGTGGGAGGTGTATCATTTTCCTTAGCCCAACATTCATGTGCTTTATGTCCAAATTTCTTACAGTTAAAGCAATAACCATTGAACTTAGGGTTAGGATTGGACTTACCATTCTTGCTTTATAAAATGTTTCCAGTGTGTCCTATTTTTCCACAATGGTGGCATACAAGATTTTTTGCTCTTTGTCTTTGCGTTCCTCTTTTCAGCAGTCTTTGATGATTCTCCTTTCTTAGTAGATGTTTTTGGTTTAGTGTGACCTAATCCAGAAGAATATTTTGGTCTTCTTGATGCTTCCATCAAATTCTAAAAATGATTCAAAGCTTCATTAGGTTTATTCAACCTTTCATTCAGTTCCTTCTCAGATCTCAAATCATCTTTCAATTGATTGTTCTCAGATCTCAGATTCACAATTTCCTTGTCTTTCCTACTGATAGCCTGATTTGCAAGTAGTAGTTGATTTTCCATCTCAACCTGATTGATTTTCATCATTTGCACATCATGTGTCCTTTCATCAAGTCTGACAGTCATCATTCTTTTATGTTCTTCTGCCATAGCTTTGTCATCTTCAGCTTTCTTATTTTGTTCCACTACTTCACATAGTTTTACTGTCTACACTTCTTATTCTCTTTTCAGGTTTCTGACTTCTTCACACAATACATTGTTCTTTTCTAGTAGATCTGCAATTGCTGCATCACTCTTAGTAGAATCTCCATTCTGAAATAGATTTTTAGTGTCTTCTTCCTAATAGTGAGTATCATTCATTTGTTTGGCCAAATCTTTCCTAGATGTCAATGACTTCCTCAACTCCTGTCTAGTTGTTTCAAGCTGATGTGATGCTATTTAAATTTTAATCTTTTGATTCTCAATGACTTTACCCAATCTATAAGTCTCCATCTCCAGATCTTTACTCTCAAGATGATTAAAACCTTTTGTAGGAGACCGAAGCTCTGATACCAATTGTTGGAAATACAATATTGGGAAAGCAAGATACTGAGAGGGGGGGTGAATCAGATCTTTAACTTTAATCACTTTAAAAAAAACTTGTGAAAGGATTTCAACTTACAGTAAAGTAAGCACTCTGTTAAGAGATTTAGAAAGGTCTGTTAGAACCACTTTGTTAAGAGATTTCACCTGATACACTTGTTAGAATGTCTCAAGATATGATCCTTCGATATGCACTCTGATGCTGATAATGGATCTCCTCTTTATGATATCTTTTCTAATCTTCTAATCTGATATGTCCTTACTCTGCTGCTAACTGCTCTTCTACTCTACTAGATCTATGCTTCTTATCAAAACAACCCTTCACACATCTCTCATGTATGTATGCACCTGTTGAACATCTAGATTTGCACCCTTACCCAAGCTCTCGTAGTCTTGGTAATCTAGTGTAATATGGGAATTGTCTCAAGGTTGTGGGACCTTTTTCTATCTGAGACAAGACCTCCAGGTTCTAGGCTAGTTCCTCTTGGATAATCACCCAAATTTGCTTCTTAACATGAAAGTAAATCCTTGAGGGAAAATGGATAGAAGTAATGCATGAAAGGGAAATAATTGAAAGCAAATTATCCTACTAAGTGATACATCAAAGCTAACTTGAATCATAACACATTAACTAATCTCAGCATGAAACCTTGGATCTAATAGAACACAACCTTCTAGATAGGCTTGCATAAGTATTTCAAAGAGAGGTCAAAGATAAATAGAGGCTATTCAGGGAAAGAAGTAATTTCACAAACAATAGCATATTCACTATAAGTAGACACAGACTATGACCTACAAATAAACATCCACTTTTGCAATCAAGCATAGGAATGAGACAAAATGATAGGGGACTGAAGAATATCCTCAAACTCATTTAAATCAGATCATCCACAGTAGTGCACACTATTTCAAAAAGAAAGAGGGCTCAGGAACTCCAATATTTCTCTGAAAAATCATTCAACATATTCTAATTCGGTAAGAGAAATTCAGACAAGAAAGCCCAGGGACAGAGAAAATGTCACAAAAAGCCTTTGCAATATCTAAAAATTAATGAAAGATTACAGATTGTAAAATTCAGAGGGCGAAAAAAATGCCACGAATAACTTCCAAGCAAGGAAAACTCTCTCCTCTAAAAGCTCCCAAAACCAATATATATACTCCCCAGCATGCAGGCTTGGAGTCAATCCGATCATATTAGGGTTATAATTGATTGCAATAGAATAATTAGAAAACCCTAACACTGTCAATTTTTCTCATAAATGCATCATAAAAATATCTTTGATCAATCAGATATATGTCTAAAATCCTTCCTACGACCATAACTATGCCTCTATGAAGTTAGCCGGTCCATCTACTTCTCTACAAGCTAGTTTTGTCATAACTTCTGAGATCAGATATTTGGATTTTAATATTTTAAAAGGTAACGGTCAAAGGAGGCACATATATCTGTATTAACAGCTGAGAAAAGATCATTTTCTTAGTTTAAAATGTGACCGCAGATCTCCACTTTTGATCCATTTCCTTAACCCATAACCGTGCCTTTACCTATGGCTACCTTTTCCCTTTGTCACTGGGTCACCTGACCTTTTCTTTAACCTTAGTTCCTTCCCAAGAATTAGCAACTACGTACATCTGATCAAGAACATGTGGCATCATGGCTTAATGGCTTATAAGTTAAACTTTTCGCATCTGAGCATCAAGCCTTTACGCCAGCTATCATATCTTTACAAAACTACACGAAGATTACCTTTTGCATTGCTTTCAAACCTTCACTCCACTTTGACTATCCTCTTTAATCATGATTCACTGAAACCTTTATGTCTTTGAGTTGTTGAATCATTCTCCTAACTTTGGGTTTATAACGAGATCACGCGACTAACACAGGATCAAAATCAGCATCGACGGCTATTGCTAAGTATCCAGACCATATGAGAATATTCCTTTTCTTCATGAGACCTAGTGACTGAGAAATATATGAAAATTGGGCCACCTCTGCCATGTTTCACACTGTGATTTTCTGCACAATTAACTTTGAGATGACCTACTATTGACCATAGTTCATATCTGGCGATAACCCAACTGAGAAAACATAAAGTCCCATGATTTTTTGTTAACCTTAGAGCCTATCACGAGATCATGAGACTAGAGGGAGTCTATAAATTAACTCATCATTAAACTCAAGTCACATATGGAGTTGGAAATTACACTGAGTCACGTGATCTCCGAACCTTTTGCTAACCCTAGGTTATATTAGGAGATTACCCGACTTCCCTCCGATTGACATTTGATCCAACGATCGTTGCTAGGTCTCCTAATCAAAATGGAATATGATTTTCCTTTACAAGACTTAGAGACTAGAGGGAGTCTATGGGTTTCCAAATGATTTGGAATATTTTGTTTCTATCACATGACTTAGAGACCTAATGCAAAGTGTAAATGTGCACATGGAAATTGAAGAACTTAAGTCGCCCAAAAAAGGTAATGAGGAAATAGAACAAGTCTCGGGTAACTAGGGCTTATCAAATACATAGGTTCTTCAACACTTAGGTTATTTTGCATGGATAGGAGTAAAATAGAGACTACAGAGGACACAACCAAGACCAAAAAATTTAAGGTCTTTCTCATAGGCTGGGCTCAACCCTCGTGGGAGCCTCATTTTACTCCACCTATAGCCAAAATTTTCAGAATGGGGAAAATTTGGGTAATAGAACCTTCTCTCTATACTCTCCAATCTCTCACACATAATTAGGGTAAGAAGCAATCTTATTATACACTTCAAATCTAGCGAATAGATCTAGATCAACGAACAAAAATAAAACTTATGCCTCCTAGGCATTCCAATTTTATGATTGGCATCATGCCACACATAGGATAAAATAATTAAATGCATAATTAACTCCATAGAGAATATTAAATGCTTCACATATGTCAGCCCAAAACACCCATAAGTCAGCCCAAACATATTACCTTAAAGTTTGTGTCATATCTGACATGTATGCAAAACTGTCTTGCTCGACACTTAAGTCTCTGGTGCTCGGCACTGAATTTTCGGATAGCTCGGCATCGATGATCTATTCTACTTGGCAATGACTTTCTGGGTAGCTCAGCCGCAGTGGTAGCCGACCAAAACTAATTGAATGAATGACTATGTGTGAACAGTAAATGATCAACAAAAACTTAGAGATTAGTGTGGAAGTTTTAAGAGTAAATCCAGAAAAACTTACTGGATAGGGCTAATTGGTGTTTTAGGCCTAGTAGGAGCAACTTAAGTGCAAGTTTGGAACTTGACTATATTGGGAATAAAGACCTATTGAATTTGGATTGTATGGATGAAGAATGAACATACAAAGAGTGAACAAGACCCTTGTGGCATGTGTGGAGTTGGTATGAAGGATTTGGGGGATGGAATTCTTCAAAACCAATGAGAAGCATTATGAGACAAAACTAATGGTGGATGTCCTTCAAGGAGAAACACAATAAGTATAACTCTTAGAGAAGAGTTGAGAGTAGTCTTGAGCTTAGTGTCTTGAGGCTAGTGTGGTCCTAAAAGAGGAATTAGGATCCTACGTGGACTAGGACAAGCTAGGTCTTGTCTTGAAGTATTGTGTAAGCACACCTTGGGTTTACTTCTATCATACTGAGAACATCAAAAAATTTCTATCAAACTCTAAAACTGGAAATACAACCAACAGGTTGAATGCAACCTTATGGGCTTATAGAACTATCATCATAATATACCTACCAAAGCTACACCTTTTTCATTAGTCTATGGAACTAAAGCAGTTTTACCTTTGGAGGTAGAAATACCGTCACGTAAAGTTTCCTTACATGGCATATTGACAGATGAAGCTTATAGATTTTCTAGGTTGCAAGAACTATAATTACTTAAGGAACTTCAACACCAAGCATATAATCACATAATATTTTATCATAAGAGGATGTCAAGGAACTGTAATAAAAAGATCAAACCTAGAGAGCTTCAAGTTGGTGACCTAGTTCTAAGATAAAATCAAGGAATCAAGAAAGGAAATTTTGAATCAAATTTGTTAAAACCTTTTGTTATTACATCATCCTATGGTGTTGGAATGACTATGGAAAGTTGGGACTGAGAGGGGAGCGTGACTCAGTACTACAAAAAACTTTATAACTGAAACTGCCTATAAAACATATATTGTTGCTTGTTGTTTTTTGAGTTCAGAACTTTGAAATGAAAGTAATATAAAGCTTATAAAACATCACATAAAAAAAAAATAATGGAACTCATAACTCCATGATTTGGTTTACACAAAAATCCTTGGTTAGAGGAAAAAACTACGGTGGGGATGATACCCACAACCTTCACTAACTGCAGTATAAAGGGTGCTCGGTTAGAGCTTACAACGTTTAGCCATTTTGATAGCTTACCCAGTTAAGAGTATAAAAAGACTTGTTAGGTCTACCTGGTTAGAGTATTTTCACAAAATCTACACTTATATATGTACCCTGTTAAAGGTTTTACAAATATAAGATCAGTTAAGATCTACCCAGTATTGGGATTTAAAGTTCTCAATACAATATATCAATTACTCAATAATATATGTAAAAATTCATCAAATGAAATGTTGTTCAAACTCTATGAGGTCTGATATGTGTTACCTCAATCTTAATCTTTAACACTACTCAGATCTTCTCTATTGTAGCTAAATTTTTGCTTGGTGCTCTCTGCTCTGCTCTTTGTTCTTCAAATAACTCCTTTAACTTTCACTAACAATATCAGCCTCCTCTGTATATCATCTCTCTCTTCTCTCCTCTGCAAATCATCCAATGTATAAGAGTTTATGCCTCTTAATCTTATGTGTTAGGTTGCTGAAAATTATTCTTAGCCCTTAGATCTTCTTTTCCACTTGGTGACCATGTCACTTTTACCTCGTTACTTGTTTTTTTCTTGGTACTTGCAAACTTTATTTTGTTATTTGATCTTTGCCTTAGATCTTCACTCTAATTTATTTGAATCATAGATCATGTAAAAACTATTATAAATGCTTGTAGTAATGTAATTAATGTCGTGACAAAGCATTAAATGTGATCTTATTGCATTTGACATTCGTTGTCTAACTCGGTTGAGTAACTCCTTCAACTCGGTTATAAGAACTTTAGTACTCAGTAACTATCCACTCAAACACTCGATAATTGTAGACACTCTGTACTCAATCTTTGACTCTTTTTCACTTTGGTATAAGAAAGCAACATTTCATAAGCGACATTTTATCACAAACACGACAAAACTATCTATGTTAGCGATGAAAAAAGGGGCAAAAGTGCATTGTTATGTATAGGTGACGCAAGACATTGAATTTTCAATGAAAAACAACCTATTATACCCTAGATAAAGTGACAAAAAAGAGTGCATATGCGATGCAAAAAAGTGCATAAGCGACACAAGAATTGGTAAAGGTGAAAAAACTCTAAAAATTTCAAACCCGCCGTTAAAAATGACTTACAAATTTATATAATAATAAAAAACAAGGTAATGATCGATCACTCACTAGATGTCCATATGGTGAAAGCCTCTAAAATTGCCCTCCCTTCTTGAATCAGTGTTCCTAGATCGATACAACCATCTTCACAGTGAGGGAGTAAAATTGAGCTCAGAGAAAAAAAGACAAATGTGAGAGTGAAAAAGAGTGGATAAAAAGTAAATTTTACCCTATTAATATCAAATTTTTTAGAGGGTAATTTTTATCAAATTAATAAAAAAATCACCATTTAATCAAAAACAATTTCAACGGGACATAATTTGAACTCAAAATGTAATCGAGAAATAAATCGATATTCAAAAGCAAATAAATATTCAAAAAATTTAAAAATCATTAAAAAATTGCGACAATCACTCAAACATTGCAAAATCATTTTGATTCATTCCCCGAGGGGGCATACCATCATTAGATCACAATATTTTTGAAATCAGAACTTTTTCCAAAATCGGGGACATTGAATGTCAAAATTTCAAAATCACAACTGGGGCATCAAAATTCAATCGCAATTCAAATCAGGGGTTCATATCAAATTTTTAACATCACAAAGGCAACATCATATTATCAAACCAATAAGATCTGCATCTTGACATCAAATCAAAAATATTAAATCATTGAAATCGGACATCGGACATTAAATTTTCTTTGAACCAACATGTTTCGCACATTGATTCAAATAGGGAAAATGTATAGACAAAAAATAGTCAAAGCAAACATTAATTAAATTCAATCCATTTAGATTAATTAAAATAACAAAAACAATTAACTATGTAATTTAATTAATCATTTGATTATATAGTCATTAATTAATTAAATTCAATCCAATAAATCATACATGGCTAATTAAATTAATTCTTTTGAATTAATTCCTCCTAAAATCTCTTAGCTACCTCTACATGACAAAAATAAACCAACCAATGAGAGAAGAGGAAAAAGAGCACATGGATTACAAATAATCTTTGTTAT
Organism: Thuja plicata; assembly: GCA_018584345.1. Lineage (NCBI taxonomy): Eukaryota > Viridiplantae > Streptophyta > Pinopsida > Cupressales > Cupressaceae > Thuja > Thuja plicata. The sequence goes on from MU222983.1 coordinate 153,729, forward strand.
CTTAACCATTCAATCTTGAAAATCAATCTTGTCCCTCCAAAGGGGACACATCATCAAGGGTAATCCTAATCATACCTTGACTATGGTTACCTAAACTCATCCCCTACACCTTTGGAAATCCTATAAATAGGATGCACAATTAGAGTTAATGATCCATCATCATTTTATAGCAAGTGGATTATATTAATTTTCATCATTAAGACTATTTTTATTCTAGCAATTTTAGATTAGAAGCATTTAGAATCATAGCGTAATTGAGGATTTTCATCATAATTTAGTGTTCTTGATCATTTAGCCAGCATTCACATTCATTTCATCATAGATCGATCTTGCATCTTCATTATCTCATATTCTAGATTGTCATTTGAGATCATAATTGTAATTGAGAGCATAACTCAAATCCTTAGAATTAGAGAGCGATGGAATGCTCATGATCTTTCATTTTCTTGTTTTAGCTAGTTGTATCATTTGATTTAAAAGATTGTATTAATGTTTCATTATAGGTTTGTATAATTCAATTTACACACACAAATTGTGCCCACTGTGGGGCTCACACCTCACTAATCTTGATGTATTTTTGAGCTTCCTTTTTACAGATTTTTGTGTTTGCGGGTTTGGGAAAATGCAAAAGTCAATTTTGACTGGAAGAACATCGCTTTTGCACAGAAGTTTGTCACCTTTACCACAAATATTGTCACTTTTACAGTAAAGAACATTTCCTTTGCACAAAATTTCATCATTATCAATCCAAAGGGGGTTGCTTCAGCATTTCATTCTATCACCTTTTGTCTTAATTATGTCACATATAAACTTAAGTTTGTCTCTTTCGATCTAAATATTGTCGCCTTTAATCAAAAGTTTGTCTCTTTTGATCTAAATATTATCGCCTTTAATCAAAAGTTTGTCGCTTGTGAGCTTAATTTCATCTCTTTTGAGCTAAATTTTTTCTACCTTGAAGCTTTGTAACGTTGCTTTTAAATCAAAGGCAAAGAATTTAAATCTGAAAGCTAACTTCTATTTATGATGATTTAAAGATGGATAAGGTGAGGAAAACCAGGAAGGTTGCCTTCAGAATTCCTAATCATTTGGTACAAAAGGAGGCAAAGATATCAACTTGGTATGCGAAGAAGATACAATGGGCAAATGAGATGGAAACACTTGGTGAAGAGGGAAAACCTTACAAAAATATGTGAGTATCATCAACATGTATCAAGCTGAATATGGAGTAGAAAATCAACTTAGATTCTTATCCTTTGTAGATTTCATCGATTTAGAATTATTTATTTTGCTATCATTTACATTTCTTTCACTTTGGATTGCTTGTATTGGACTAATGTCCATGGAAGCATTGGATTCTAAGGAGATGGAACTATCGCCAAGGTAAGGTAAAAAAGCCAAAAAATTAAAAATTAAAAATGTGCTATCATCGTTAAATGTGCATAGTAAAAAACTCTAAATTGTTCATTTTCACTTATTTGAATTTGTGCCAATTAAATTCAAACATAGACTAATTAGGAGAGCTTATTGTTTATGAACAAAGATAGTAGGCCTATGCTCTCACATTTCTTAAGGTGATCAAAATTTCAAACCTATCAGAGTTCCCTTAGTTAGAAAAGGTCTAAAAATGAACTGTGTGTTCTTTGTGTTTGGAGGCTAAGGATAGTAGGGATATTCTCTAGAACCTTTTAGGTGATTAGAATACCAGAACTATCCTAACCTTGATTTAATTCCAAGTAGTGTATTTTTTCTAGTCATAGAGGGCCTACCTCTCAACAATTTTCCTTAAAAGGCCAGTGAGAGGGACGACCCAAGTGGGATACAACCATTTAAGCCATGGTAATCCAACTCACTCAAAAATAAAATACATTCATCCTTAATGGGGTGAGTGAAAAAAAGATTTGAACAATAGCCCTCCTCTAGTATTCCCTAGGGATTGCACAAAACTTTTTTTTATGATGGTTGGAGGCTCCCATAAAGGGAGGTAAAATGCAAATCTCTTTCAAATGGAATCCTTATTACAACCCCAGTTAAGTAGTAAGCCTACCTTTTTATCCATGAAAGCCAAAATTAACCATAGTTATCTTGCTTGTGATGACATGTAACTGATTGAATATTTGAGATGTTAAGTTGATCACCGAAATGCAGAAGGATAATGCAAGACATTAAATCAGTTCATGGATTGTATTTTTATTGATGTCAACTTGATAGAATCTAATCAGTTATAATCAAAATGTCAAAGATTTCAGAGAATTAGAGAGATAAAGATTATACTTTCAGTAATGCATAAAAGACAAGCATTCACTATGTGACTTCAAACACCAATGGTCAGTGGAAACCGACGGATAGAGATCACCAAAAGTCAAGTCACAGTGATGCCCGAGAAAGAAAACCGATGGTCATTACCGACGAGCAGAATCACAAGCATAACTGATGGCTAGAAACATAGTGTAAACTGACAGAGAAGCCCGAGGAGAACTAGAGTTTTGACCAAAGCTATCAAAGAGTTAAGACACCGAAATTAACTTGAGTTTAGAAATGACAAAATATCTAGCTAGCAGAGCTAAATATGGACTTAAATGGTAGTTATATTTGTTTTCATCGACAAGATAAAGCCAGAGATAAGTAAAGGATTTAAATTTGTTTTGTCTAGTTGGGAAGAAGATCTCTGGGAGATAAAATAGGAGTTTTGCTTTAAATCTAATTGGCAAGAATTGTAGATCACACCAAGATCAAGAAAATCAAGAACCTAATAATGGAGATATCATGTCTATAAAGAGACAACTTAATTCATTGCAAATTTAGGAGGGTGAATGAATGAAAAGAGGATTCTGAAGAGAAATTGATGAAGAGAAAATTCATACAGTCTTGATCAATCAAGCTGAAGAAAGAGATAAAGTTTTCTGTGGACACCGAGCAATAGAGCACAACATCACCTAGCAGAATAAAAGTGGAGCAAAGGTATAAATAGAGATATATTGATCATATTAGTTTTATGAGATTACAATAGATCTAAAAATCTACCAGTATAAGTTGTATATGTGAATAGATCATATTGTTTCAGTTTAACCATTGATTCAGAAAGTCTCTTAACTGGGCGGTATTTAAAGATCCTGTCTATATTGAGATACATCCCAAGGAGTATCAAAAATTTTGATCATGAAGATAGCATGAGATGTCAGATACCTATTGACTAGCCAAGTGAGTATTTGATCAAGGAAGGTAGCATAGAGATTCTTGATATCAAGTGATGGACTAAACTTTTAAATCCTCTAACAAGGTCACACCTAACAGTGTGTTTATAACCTTTAACAAGGTTGCCTATTCACCGAGCTCACTTCAAAAGAGTGAAAATTTTGGGTTACCGGTCCTAAATAGTTTTTCCCTTAATAGGGTTTCCACGTTAAAAATTCATGTGTCAATGTGTTTATGATTCATTACTTTAGTGTTTTGCATTACACATAGCTTAACTATATTGATCGGTATACTCTAGATAATTTAGTGTCTTTGGGTAAATTAACAGACTGCTATTCGGTAAACATACAGTATAAGGTTTAAGAAAGAATTCCGATTAGTAGTAATTTGATAAAAAAATTTGGAGGCATTCATCTTATAGGATTGAAGATAACTAGAGGCTTAATATTGTGGTACTAATTTTTTGGGTTGATTATTGGAATATTTTTGAGGCCACTAATTCACCCCCCCCTCTTAGTTATTACTAACAATTGGTATCAGAGCTTGTGTGCTTAGAAAGGGAGTTTAACAGCTCAAGAAAAAGATCACAAGATGAATAGACAAGATGTGTCCAAGTTGAATAAAGACAACTTTGCATCATGGAAAAGGAGAATAAGACTCCACCTATCAGGTATTGGAAATGATATTGTTCAATACTTAGATACTGAATATGTGTTGCCTACAGGACCTCACACTCTTGAGAAATTAAGAGTAAAGCATGAGCACAACTGCATTATGATAGAACTTGCATCATCACTCTCTAATGTTGAGTTTGAAGATGTCAAAACCTACACCTCTGCAAAGAAAATGTGGGATAAGTTGAAGTTAGTACATGGAGGAGATGCTAATGTACTAAGAGAAAAGGCAGAAAGCCTAAGAGGGAGGTTTGATGACCTAAGAATGAAAGAAGGATAAAATATCACTTAGTATAGCTATAGAATCAAAGAGGTAGTAAATGTTATCTGAGGAGTTGGAGGCGTACTTGAATAGGAGACAGTGGTAAGTAAAATATTAATAACTTGACTGCCTGTATATGTTATTAGAGTTTCTGCTATCCAAGAAATGAGAGAAGTTGCAAAAAATATAGTTACTCTAGATAGTATGATTGGTAGACTAATTTCATTTGAGATGAACAACTTTGATAATAGTGTCTTACCATCTATAGAATCTACATTCAAATCTGTTATATTTGAGAAAAACAAATCCACCCAAGAACACCTGCATGCAAGACTATCACAGAGTAGAAGCAAAGACAGAAGAAGAGAGAAGAAGCTATGGCGGCCAAAAAGCCAGAGACGAGATATCCATGTTGACAGAAAAAAGCTTCTATATTATCAACAACTGAATTACAAAATAATCTCCTTAATGAAAACTAAGAGGTGAATCCTTATAAAAGGAATCACGAAACCCTAAAAGGGAAACCCTAAGGTTAGCTAAAGCAAACTAGAGTGAATAGGTGAGTTAGTAATTAGATCATAATGATTTAATTAATAACCCGATAGACTATTACTCTAACACCCCCCCTTAAGATAAGCTTAGGGAGAAGCAAAACCTAGGAAACTACTGCAGAAAGCAGGAAAGATGGGTCCCAGCAACAAGGCCTGATCAGGTACCCAAAACAAAAAATGAACTAGATGAAGGAAACTAAGCCTTCAATCTAGGGAAAGTCCTAGAGAGAGGAACAAGAATGAGCAAGAAACATCTCCGAAGCATGTAGCTGAAAACTCTGTCAGAAGAGACTGTTGGAACCCCCACTGAAGTGCATGACCAGGTAGAGAAGACAATGTTTGAAGAGTTGATCAATTGAACCAGGAAGTAATAGAACCAACAGGTGAACCCCCCCATAATGCTGAACTGGGAGAGGTGACAGGAACACTGAAATGCAATGCCAGAAACATCTGCACAAGAAAGAACTAGGAACACCAACAGTGCAATAGAAGTACAAACACAGGATAAAGGGCGGTGTCACTGACACACAGCATGGGCTAATGTCATGGAAGGTACGCTCACTTGACAAAGGTGGATGCACCTAAAATGGCATAATCATCATACCCCCCCATGGCACTTTATAACTAAGTGCGAGTACAAAAACACACAAGGTGTACAAGATCCCAGAAATGCAGAAGTAGGCACTTTATCTCAGTGCATTTACAGAACAAAGATACAACAAAAGAAGCATACAAGCTCAGAAGTCAGAAAGAAGAGTGAGCCAGAAGTACAGTAGAAGAGATCCCAAGACCTGTAGACCCAAGCAATCCACCAGAGTGCATAAACTGCCAAACTCGGAGGAGAGAAAACCTGGAGTAGAATTTGAAAAAAAATACCTCTGCAACTAAATAGTTCACTGAACCACCTTTTCGACGATATCTAGTTTGCCAAAAACGGAGTCCGGATGAGCCAGATATGGCTCCCGGAAGGCAAAAACAAATATCAGAATTTGACAGTAAAAAACATTGTCAAAATAGCAGAACCCAAAACCCTAACTACCATCATCGGAAAGTGCTTAGAAAGAGATTTTTGACGGTATATGGAAGTCACAAAAAGACCCCCGGATGCTCAAGTTAGAGTGAAAATAGTCCCGGGGGGTCAGAAAGGCCTCAAAAAAAATTTTAAGCCCCTAGGGCTAAAAAAAGTGGGCCCCCAGGCGCATGGCACGCGCAGGGGGCTGGGCTGAAGCCCTTGGTCTCACATATGACCAGTCGCTATGCATATATGCCCGCAAGGGCTAACCAACGACCCAGGCAGAGCGGAGGGCCGCAGAGGGCGGCAGGGGCCGCCGGAGCGGCGCTGCGGGCGGCGGGGGCCGCGGAGCAGCAGGGCCGCGGAGCGACAGGGCCGCGGTGGGAGCCGGCAGGCGGCGGGGCCGCGGTGGGAGCGGGCAAGGCGGCGAGGGCTGCAGAGCAGGCTAGTGGAGGGCCGGGAGGCAGCAGGGACCGCAGGAGGCAGAGCGACCGGGGGCGCGGAGCGGGCAGGGGCGCCGGAGGAGCTACCGGTGGCCCTGCGGTGGTGTGGCAGCGACCAAAACAAATTTGTATTGGCTGCGGTAGAAAAAATCTTAAAAAATAGGTTTGTTTTTTTTTGTATTTTTTCTCGGTTTTCGTGCCCGTACGGCATTGAAAACCAAAAATTTTTTGCCTCAAAGTCCAGTAGTCCAAAATGGACAAATTTTATGTTGTTTCTGAGGTTTTGGGGTGCTCTGAGCTCAATGGCGATGTTCGTTTGAGCCCAAAGTGACCATAACCAAAGCTTGCCCCTGAAACACCATAAAAAACACTGAAAAAATCTCTGAAACCCTCTGTGTCTGGAATGCTTCAACAAAATAAGAACAGCCAGCTGCAGGATGGCTCTGATACCATGTTAGATTTGAGAAAAATAAATCCACCCAAGAACACCTGCATGCAAGACTGTCACAGAGTAGAAGCAAAGACAGAAGAAGAGAGAAGAAGCTATGGTGGCCAAAAGGCCAGAGACGAGATATCCATATTGACAGAAAAAAGCTTCTATATTATCAACAATTGAATTACAAAATAATCTCCTTAATGAAAACTAAGAGGTGAATCCTTATAAAAGGAATCACAAAACCCTAAAAGGGAAACCCTAAGGTTAGCTAAAGCAAACTAGAGTGAATAGGTGAGTTAGTAATTAGATCATAATGATTTAATTAATAACCCGATAGACTATTACTCTAACAAAATCTTCTTTAAAGATAAGTAACTCAAGTCATAGACATGTTAGAAATGATAGTGACAGTGATAATGAGGATCAAGGACTTGATGAGATTGAAGCACTAATGGCCAGAAGATTGCAGAGAGGCAAAGGTAGATACAAAGGTAAATTACCACTTGCATGTTTCAATTGTAAAGAGGTTGGACACTTTGTTGCAAGATGTCCAAACAGAAGAAAATATGACAGAGGAAATGACAGATCATATGAGAAAATGTTTGACAAAGGTGATAACGGAGATTACTGGAGCAACCAACAATCTGAAAAAAAAGATACCCGAGACTACAAGGACAAAGGGAAGAGAGCTTGTTACCTAGTGGAGAATAGAGTTGATGACACTGACACCGAATCAGAAGAAGACATCGAGATGGTATTTGTAGCCATGAAGGATGATTCAGATGAAGATGAAGAAAGGTATGTAGAAATTGCACTCATATCTAGACTTAGTAAAAATGATGTCTGGATCATAGATAGTGGTTGCACTCACCATATGACTGGTGATAAACAAAATTTTGAGAGTTTTGAATACTATAATGGTGGTTCAGTGAGAATGGGAAATGATACACCTTGTCTAGTTGAAGGTAAAGGAACCATAATGTTGAATAACCTGATAAAATGTGAACAATAATTTGTTAAGTGTTTCATAGTTGAACAATTCAGGTCATAAAGTAGCATTTGAAAATAAGAAGGCAAAGATCTTCCATGAATCGGGAAGATTGATTGGTACCGCTGAACAGACAAAAGGTAACCTTTTCTATCTTGATGACACTAACACCACTTGTTTAGTGGCTAGAAACAAAGGCATATGGTTGTGGCACAAAATATTGTGTCATGTGAATTTTGACAACATAATAAAGATAAGCAACAAAAGTAATGTTAGAGGCTTACCAAGCATGACTAAGCCCGAGCATATCATGTGCAAGAATTGTCAAAAAGGTAAGATGACAAATTCTAGTTTCAAAAGTAAAACCCATGCATCTAATGCAATTCTAGAATTAGTCTATACAGATCTATGTGGACCCATGAGGATAAAGAGATACTATGGAGATAGGTATTTTATTCTCTTTATTAATGATTATTATGGAATGATGACAGTCATGTTCTTAAAAGATAAATCAGAAGCATTTAAGATGTTTAAATGGTATAAAGCAATGGTATAAAAACAAAGTGAAAAGAAATTGAAATGCTTAAGGTCAGATAGAGGAATTTACTTTAGAAGAATTCACTAACTATTGCAATGAGCATGGAATTAAAAGATAGGTTTCTGCACCGAGAACACCACAACAAAATAGAATTGCTGAAAGGAGAAACGGATCAATTGTTGACTATGCAAGAACATTGATGATTGAGAAAAGCATCACTCAAAATTTTTGGAGGGAAGCTGTTAGTACTACTATCTACACATTAAATAGATTACAATTGAAGAAGGACACAAAGAAGACACCCTATGAGCTTTGGTATGGTCATACACCCTGTTGGTTGTATTTCCATTTTTGTAGTCTGCCCAAAAAAATTTTGAAATCCTCGGTCATTTCCATGCTTAAGAGTTGAAAATCCTATCTAAAATTGTTTAAATACCTCTGCAAATGATGATTTTAGCCACGAACCTAGTGAAGAATGCAAAAAACCCTAAGTCCTAGGTTTGCCTCTATTTGAAAATGGCTAAAACCCTAGTTTTCTCAATCATAGTTCTATTTTAAAGTTACTTTATCGTAACTTAAGTTCTGAGAATATATCATGTGTGTTTTAAGGTTAGTCGCAAAGTCTCATAAATCTCAGAGAATATTCCATTTTGTTTAGAGACTTAGAAAAATTGCCTTGTCACGTTATCTCCCAAAGAAAAGGAATATACTTTAGATGATAGAGAGACTTAGCGCAAATTGTCCATCTTAAGTCTGATCCAATGGTGGTCGGGATGTCTCTTAATAAACTCCACAGTTTGAAAATCATTCAGTGACACTGAGTTCCTTTGGTCACGAATTCTCCTGAGAAAACCAAAGTTAAATGTCAGTTTCAATATTAGTGTTGTTGCTGGGTCACAGAAGAAATCAAGAGTTAAGTGAAAATTCATGAGGCTTGGAGACAACCATCAAATGAAAGAAGATCCAACGGTTGGTGCTAAGTCGCTGAGAAAATTTGAAAAGTCAAAGGTGATCCAGCAATTAGGAGACAAAAGAATAACATTGAGACACGCATTTAACAGTCGCATAGTCTCTGGGGAAAATTTAAAGTGAATAAAACATCTGGTGACTTGGAGATAATAGTCGCGTAGTCTCATGAAAAATTAGGGTTTGCCTTGAAAATATAGAGACTCAGCACAGACCGTTAGATGTAGATGAAAGAATATCTATGATAGTCATGTTGTCTTGAGATAAATTATGAGTTAAAAGGTTTTCTCAGAGACAAGGAGATTACACAGTCGCCAAGTCTCTGAAAGGAAACCAAGGTTAAAAAGGATTTAGTAGAAGGCTCAGTCGCCAAGTCTTAGAAAGAATATGAGTTAAATGATTTCATTTAGTGACAAGGATATAACCGTTGATTGGGAAGTTGATCATGTGGAAGTCGCTAAGTCTTAGTTAGAAACCACAGTTAAAGGTAACTCTTAGTGACAATGAGATTACACAGTTGTGAGGTCGCTAGGAAGAAAACTAGAGTTTGAACAAAGATTTTTCTTCGGTGCCAGTATGTATAGCTATCAGCCAATGAAAATGAAGAGATTTATGACAAGTATGTTAAAAATTAGCTAAGCTATATTCAAGATAGCCAATTAGATCAAATCTGGATCCTTTTTTTAATATAATAAGGGTTTTTATGAAAAAACACTCATTCAAATTTGATTTCCTATCACTTTTAGAGGCTATGACTAGAACAGAAATTGATTTCATAGCATGAAGAATTGAAGACATAAGTAATTGAATTATAATTATATGATTTTTTCATTGATGGTTCTAAAATAAATAAGGGTTACCATTAATCATTGCATCTTACCAAGAGTTTATTGTTTTCAGAGCGAAAATTTGCTAAGTAATCAGTGTATACAGAAAATAGAGCTTCTCGGATTTGCAGAGTGAAACAAGCCAGTTTTCAGCTTAGAATTTAAGGAATTTGAATGGTTATCAGTGCTATGGAAGAATTTGAGTGATTCACAGTTGGAAGTGAGTGATCTAGAGATAGATTTGTTTTGATATTAGTGAGATAAAGTGTGAACAAAATAGTGGACAAAATGAGTTAAGAAATTAGTGTAGCTTCTACCAGTGGAAAAAGTGGTGATGCAGAAGATGACATGAAAGGGAAGAGGAATTACTCAAAGGAATTCATTACTCTATTTCCAAGATCTAGTCAGAATATAAAGGTAAATGCCAAAAATATCATAGATGATTTGTCATATATTAGGGATGCCAAAACTCCAATTTCTTCTTGTTATTCTCTTTTCAATTACTTCTATAAAAATAGTGATGAAGCTGTTCCAATTTCAAACCCATCGACCTGTGGACAAGACAAATTAGTAGTCCCATATATATGTGTAGATGTTGATTTTATTTTAGAGATGGCCAATAGATATGATGTCCTTACTAGGACCATAAAAAGGGATGATGGGAAAGCCCTAGTAACCCTAGATAGGAATTCATTCATGAAGGCATTCAATGTCTATTACCCAATGTCTATAGAGATCAATTTTAAAGGTTTAGAGGCCAGGTATACAAGGGAGTCTGGCATTGCATCGAAGTTGATCCAAAAATATCAAATACCTAGAAAGATGAGGAATTACATAGCTCCTATCCTTGGAAATGCTCCCTACTACTACAAGAACCTAAATTTTTACATGAAGTACATTTCCTATGCATTATGTAGAGTTTTGGGATTGGATGGAGGGCCTGAAAGGATAAGTGCAGACATCCTCATGATTGTCTTAGATATGTAGATCCCTTACATCAGCGCCATCTATGATTATATTCAGTATATAATCGACAAAATGAATCAAGGGTTTGTTGATATCAGAAACAAGAAGATAACCCTAAGTTTATTCATTATTCTATATTAATACATTTAATATTGTATTACAATTTTCCTCTCATGGATTTCCAGAATCTAAGGCCACAGAGGTTTTATCAGAATCAAGCTAACCCAATACAGTTCTGGTTAAGAGTGTGGAACTACACTTCCATGGAGCAAGAATTTTGTGCTTTTTAGTGTATTCAATCCTTAAGAATCTGGGTGTAGACAAAACTAGGCTACCAATGAAGGTGCTACAATTGCTGAGACCATGCCAGTATGTTGATAAATGGCTAGGGGACCACAACTGGGGGGATTTTTATTATGAGAAGAATTATAATTTAATTAGGGTTTATGTTTTTACTCATCCACCCCATGGTCTACCATTCTATGTGCCACCCATAATTATAGTAATGGAATTCATCAGATAGTTGATTCTAACAAACAGAGAGCACCTGGCTCCTCATAGGAAGGGTACATTTACCTCTAAACAATTCAGAATCTACAATTTCACAATTGGAAAGAGGGAAGTAAATCCAGTGAATATTTGGATGAGCCATTATAAAATGAATGTAGCCCTGTGTAGATACACTGACATAGAAGGTTTCATATTGAGTGCAAAGAGGATCTTAACTCCTACTATTCCCTACACCAAAGAACATGAGCAATGCATGGAGGAAGACCTCATTAGAAACATACTGGAAGATGAATAGGTTAATCAAAGGGTAGACAAGTTTAATGAATTAATGGACTTGGAGAGACAAGTGAAGAGGAAACGAATCTCTTTTGAGGGTTTCTTCCTAGATTTTTCATATTTGAAAAGACTTGATGCCATGATTGAGTCTTACAATTTTCTATGTGTTCAACTTTAAGATGCACTAGAAGTAAAGGAAAAAGGCCATAAAGGGCATTCTTCATCAGAGTATGATGAGGATAGTGATGAAGAATATTCATTTCCTAGCTCCCCTCTAATGGATCGGTCATTTATTGAAGAATAGGCAGTAGAGGGAGAGAATATAATTGACCTAACAGAGGTACCAAAGACTGAAGTCACTAATGAGCCCCCATTAAAGAAACAAAGAATAGAAATAGGGGAGCCATCTCATGATAAGAAGAAATAAAATAAAAAGGATTGAATTGGTGCTCTCATCACTGGCGATAGAGCTTATGTTCATTAGCTTAGGAAGCAAATAAGACAAGGAAAAAAACTGCAAAAGGATGATGAAGAAGAGATAGAATTGCCTCTTTTAACATGCACTGATGAGAGATTGTTGCATCAACAGCAATTCCTAAATGATGATAACTTTATCAAGACCAAGGAATTTAAATAATTTCTTATCTAGAATAAGAAGAAGCAGGTGGGTGCACAATTGCAATTAGTAGGAGGAGATCTAGTGACAAGTGAGGCTTTGCAAGCATTGCAAGATTATGATCCTGATTCAGAACAAATAACACCAGAAGAAACTATGCAAAAGGTAAATTCGAATGGGATGTTAATTGTAGAAGAATGGGATTGAGCCTCAACCTTCATAATAGACCAAATAAGAAAGCAACTTAATGTTAGGTTTTCATCAGAAATACAGGTTGGAGAGATGATAAGAGGATTTGGATATAATCCAAAATCCCAGGCCCTAGCAATGTGGAGCTTAGCTCCAAAGGATCAGAAGCCTTCCTCGCTGAACATACAAGAGAAAATGGAAGGGGACAAGATCATTTGGTCTATCCAAAACATAGGAGACTTGGAAATTTCCCAAGTTCTCACCCATTTTGTACAACTAAATCAAGCCAAGGCTGCCCAGATGTCCGAGAGATTCAAGAAACTGGCTAGTGAAACCAGTGGTATAGTTAAGGAAAGGGAATTATGTCTGATAAATATTAAGGCACGGGAGAAGCTAATAGCAGAATTGACACAAAAACTATTAGATATGCCTGAAGTTGCCCCTATAGAGCACAAAGAAGGAAAACATGCATAAATTAAAACAGAGGAAACAAAGCATGTTGGAGCAGGAACATGGCAAGTGAATAGTGAGCAAAACAATGTTTTTTTGGGTGCATTGATTGAAATTTTGCAGCATAGGATCGATATATTAAAAGATAAAATAGATATAATATATGGTGCCTATGGAAATTTTCCAGGCCTACAAGTGGAAGTAATAATTTTTTTTCAATTTGGAACCCTTGCTATGCTACATGGCCAGGGAGAATAGGATTGTTTGAGAGGTTAACATCTTTTCAACCACATAGATCAGATCGACCAGAGGTAGTAACCCAGGTTGGGGTTGAGATAGAACAGATAGGGGCAACCTTGTCCTTTATCAAAGGAAAGGCTAATCAGATTGAGGCAAGATTAAATATGTTTGGGCCTAATTACAACAGGTTTGTGCCACCAATCAGATCAAGCCACTAGGGGTATGGAGCTTGGAATTTGAAATTGTACTACCTAATAAAGAGGTATATGTTTCTGACAAGGGCGAATTGGGTGTGGAAAGATATAATGAGATTCTAGATGAAGCATTTAAAGAAGAAATAGATTTCAACAAATTTATTACAGATGTCAAAAGCATTACGGATGCAAGGTGGGAGAAATAGAAAACCCAATTGGAAAACATACAGAGCTTTCAATGGCCAAAGGAAGAATATGTCACAGCATGGGATGTATTAACAAAGCCCAAGAAGAAAAATCTTGTCACTGTTGATCTAGACATAATTGATGAAGAATAGGGGGACACATGGCACCTGCTCTTTGAGCACAGGGAGGTTAGCTATCATGAAGACTAGTGTAAATTATCCTGTAATGGTGGTCACTGGTTCTTGCTACAAATATCAGAAGCTATCCTGAACATATACAGACAAAGGCACCAAAGATCACAAGAAGACAAAGACAAAATTAGATTTCATTCTTCATTTTTGTCCATCCACCACTTGGTTCTTTCTTGTCTTTTGTCTTTTCTATATTTAGGGTTAGGTCTTAAAACCATCCGAAGCTTGTTGCATCCTTACTTCTTAAGGATTCCAAAATGGTTTTAGCCTATAAATAGAGCTTATTGTAACATTTTGAATGATGATGGAATAGAATTACAAGGCAGACTACTACAATTTTGTCTGAGCCTGTGTACTTTTTATCTATTGTATGTATTTTGAAGTAGTTAGACATTAATAAAATACATTGCAATCTCCATTTTATATCTTTTTTTGTCTCTTTTATCTTTATTCAAGATTTTATGTGTTTATTTTTAATTCATTTAAATACATCAACTGCAAGGTAGTTGTGCAATGATTTGTGAGGTCCTTCAAGGAAGGAATAATTCTTTCAGGTGATCCCAGGAAGCTGAATACTGATGTTAAGATATGATAAACAAAGATATAGGAGTGACTGGATAGTTTATAAGGCATTCTATTTAGATTGTATTTATTTTCACTAGTCACCTAATTGTGGATTTACATTCAAGATTGACTCTGTAGCCCATAGGATCAGGCATTGGTTTATAGTTTTGCAAGTAATTGTTCAATCATCCAAATATTTAAGAACAATCATTCAATGACATTACATTCTTAAGAAAGCATACATTCATAAGTAATTGTACTCACAAAGTATAAAATTCAATTTTGTTGATTCCTTCAAGAGAGAATCAAATAGGTTGCCCCTCCTAAGTTCAGAGAACTATAAAAGGAAGAAGGATGAGAATCCTTATTGCATTACTATTTGTTGTTGTCAAGATAATAGTTTGGATTATTAAGCTCTGTATCATATTATTCATAGTCATTTGCATAGTTATCTACTTATTGATATAGTAAAAGGCGTTCAACAAACTAGTAAGAAGATATAATCCACCATAATAGATACTATCAATCAGTAATCATTCAAAGGTAATACCTTCCTGAGTCAGTGGATCTCAAAAAAGAAGGAGGATCATATCCAATCCTCATCAATTAGGCTTTTTCTCACATATAGAATATTGGAAATATACAAGAGCATGCATTCATACTGGTTTTAAAATATACATGAAAGAAAAATCCCTAATACACCCAATGTAAGTTACTTATGAATCTTTGGTAGTCAAAGTTATATTTTGAAGGATGATAGAAATAGAAAACTTGACTCCAAAAGTGATGAAGGTATCTTTCTAGGGTACTCAACCAAAAGCAAGGCTTATAAGTGTCTTAACAAGTCATCTAAAAAAATGATTGAAAGTGCAAATGTGAAAATAGATGAATTTGCAGAAAAGAATGATAAGTAAAGCAAAAAGGAATGAGAGGACTACAACTTTTGATCTTGCTTAGGAGAATACTTAAGACATGATGGAATGAATGAGAAAGGGCGTGCAGGATCAAAAGAACCATGAAATGGATAAAAGACATCATGAAAAGGATTGGATGACATGGAGGTTTCTTGATCTTGATCTTTCTTTATGTTCTTTTCTTTATCATTTTTAGAGTCCTCTTGACATGGAGCCACTTCTAAGGACAAGGAAGCATGTTGGAATTGTATGGAAGACTTGGAAAGAGATGGGGAAGGATTAGTTGAAGTAGGCATTATAGAATATAAAGGCTTAGGATCTTTAGGTTTAGCATTATTGAAAGTATTTTCAACCAAGTGAAGGTTAGCTTGAGTTTCTTTAAGAGGTAGCCCGTGAGGACAACTATAGTAAATCACATGAAAGGCATCAAGACCTTTGTTGGATGAAGGATTTGTGAAAGATTTGAAAAACTTGGAGACCTTAGTAGATGTATGAGTATTGGAGGAAGTAGAGGATGGAAGGGAATCATCAAAAAACAAAGGTTCATCATTAACATGATCTTGCTCAAGAGTGTAATATTTATTTTCAGCATGAGAGCTCTTAGAGGAGAGATTCTTAGAGTATTTACGTTTATAATCAACATGGAAAGCTTTCTCTTCCTCAATAGAAGTAAATGTATCATCCAGGTATTGTTCACAAAAATCATCAAAGTCTCTTTCGAAATCAGAGTCATATGGATCACCATCACAATCTATCCAATGTCACAACCCATTACCAGTAAGAATGAGCACATGACTAGGAGGATTCTTAGGAATAGAGGTGTCATAGGTATCACTATATTTTCCATCATCATAGTTATCAAAGATGGGTGTGTCACTCTTTGTGGAAGAGGCATCACAAGGATTGTCACATTTCTCATTATGGTATGTCTTGAGAAGAGAAGTAAGACTCTTGGGAGAATTAGAAGAAGAACGAGATCATGGAGAAGAGGAAAGTGAAGACCTAGTGGAGGAAGAAGACTTGGATGGTGAGGAAAGATGAGAAGACTTAGAAGATGAAAGATGTTTGGAAGAAGGATGTTGTGACAAGATCATGCATATGATCCTAGCAAAGGCATCTGATTCAATCAATTTTTTTCTATTTTTTTCATAAATTTATTACCCATGCGATTTTTGGAGGAATAATACTCTTCGAATTGAAAAATGAGTTTGACATAATCTATTTTCAAGAGAGGTTCCATAACAAGATAGTTGAAATTCATGGTTCTGGAAGAGGAGGAACCAAGCATGGGAGTGATAGAAGAGATCAATAGAAGAAGGTAGACTAGATAATAAGAGGAAAAGAAATAAGAATACATGAAGAGCTTAGGAAGAAGAGGAAGAAGCATGAAGGAAGAAGAGAAAGGATGGAAATGGGAGACTAGGAAGACATGGGAGATGTGGAAGAAAGAAGACCAAGAGTCATTGTGTGCAACTTGATACCATTTACGTTCATTTGGATGTTGAGCAACATGTCATAGCACTTTTGGGGAGATCTATCAAAGTTTTCGTTACACTTTTTAGGCAAAGAGGATGCAATCTCACTTGACGAAGTGCTTTCTCGTGCGAGGATCCTCACAGTATCGCGTGAAGAAATGTAGGGAGCTGCATGAAGAAATAATTTTCTCACACGAGGGAAGGAAACAAAACTTAGTTTTTGTTCATTTTACTTGACCAACTAGATGCATTAACAAATTTTATCATGAATCGGGCACACAAGACAGCAATCAGGGAGTCCAAGCAAACAAATGTCTTCAAACAATGAGCAAGGGACAAAAAAACCTTGCACATGAACAAGAATAGTGTCATAGTATTTCTACTCCCTAGAGATTCTACTTGTGTATGTTCTCAAATTTTTTTTCAATCATGCACATAGTCCTAGAAAATAAAAAGTTGGTTGCACTATGGTTCGTAGTAATGGTCAACTCTGAAACTTTTGCAATCTCAAGTAGGTGAAATCCAATCCTAGCACACCGAGGTTTTGACACAGTCCAAGAATTTAATCAATCAAGAGCTACTGAGGAGATCTGACAACCCAACAAGAGACCACACCTGTGGATATTTCTCCCACAAGGACATTTATATATCGGTTGTTGCTACCATAGCAGAAATGGCTATTACTGCTTGAGGTTCTATCCATGTGGTTTACCCAATAAAGGGAGTGTCCACTATGGTTAACCCTCTCTAACAAGGAAGACTCACAATATGAACCACATGGGGACTTGGTTCGGATTTAAGGGTTCCAAGTTTCTGATTCTCCCAAAAGGGAAAAGAGCATAATCCTCTAGCCTCTTCACCTCACCCAGACATAGCAGACAAGATTAATTGACCCACTAATTTGAAATCAGGTCACCCAAGGTTTGTATATCAACAACAATGACCACCAATATCAAGAGAGAAAGTACCATCAAGAGTTGAAGACCAAACCAAGTGAGATAATAACAAATCCTTCCCTACCTACAAGGGGATCTATCGTCAAGAAGACCTTCGCATGTAAGATAAGAAAATGAAGCCCACTCTCTCAAGATCATCATAAATAGTGTTTATAGGGCCTAATTACTATGTGAAACATATATGCAAGAAAGAAAATCTAGGTTCATTCTTTAGAGCAAAAATTAGAAATGTGATCTATGAAAGAAAAAAACACTCAAGCTAAACACATGAGAGGTTCATTTTTATTTCCAAAATCCAAATGTTATAGAGATGCAACAAAATACCTCAAGTCCAAAGCAATATGCTTAGTAGATTTTACCTTATTATTTCTTTTGTTGAGGTTTTCTGCAAAAGCAAGCCACGAACTCTCCAACAAGCAAGATAAGCAAACAAGCAAACAAGATATGCAATGTATATTCAAATTATGAAAACCCTAGGGTTAGATCTGAAAATAAATTTTTAGGAGCAATAATAACCAGCAAATAATCCAAATGATAACTCACATCATGCATTGAACCATGTGAAAAATAAGTGCAAGCTAATCATTAAATGCCCTTTTTTAATTTTGATTTTTGACCTAGTCAACAAGATTGGACCCATATGATATGAATTCGGATCCCAAACCCTAACTCCAAAAAAGAGACCCCTATTAAAAAATAGAGAGCTTTCCAAAAATGTAATTTTTTTATCAATATTTTCTGATTTGTGCCCTAGGGACCCTATTTATCAAAACAGACCAGTTTTTAAAGATCGGATTTTTAAGGCATTATTTGTCATCAAAACAAAAAAACACAGAGAACATACCCCCTCTAGACTTCCAAGAGCTTTCCATAAATGTAACTTTTTCCAAAAAATTCGCTAATTTGCGACCAGAAATGAATTTTCATGAAAAATCATAAAAAATTATAAATCATGGAAAAATGATTTGAAAAATCTGATTTTCCAACTGAGACACCTTTGACCCAATGCCAACCTGTAAAAAAAATTCAGACCAAAACTCCAAGCCATTTGGGAGATATGATCAAATCTTTTAAAAAACCCTAGGTTTTGTCTTCAACTCATCCTGCACAAGGGTTAGGCTTGAAAAAATTCAATAAAATAACCATGTAAAGATTAGAAAATCTGAAAATCTAAATAAAATGAAGGAAAATCAGGAGCA
>MU222983.1:172593-187848 GCA_018584345.1 Thuja plicata
AAAAACCCTAGGTTTTGTCTTCAACTCATCCTGCACAAGGGTTAGGCTTGAAAAAATTCAATAAAATAACCATGTAAAGATTAGAAAATCTGAAAATCTAAATAAAATGAAGGAAAATCAGGAGCATAATGCCCCATGGTGGGCGCCAAAAATGTGTCACACTTCTATGAGTTATTATATCCAAGATTGCTCAAGAATGAGATCTTGAATGGCGACTCATAGCTCTTTATTCATGGAGTGCAAGGGTTTGTAATGGAGGCCCTTAGATTGACCTAGTTTGTGCCCATGCAAGTACACCATAAAATGAGAGATTCAAAGAGGAAAAGCAAGATTGCTAGTCTCCATGATCATCAAATATGCATGCAAATAAAAATGGAAGCTATTCTATATGATAACAATGCAAGAAAGGAAACTAATCTATATGATAACAATGCATGATTATTCTATGAAAGTAAATACAAATGATAGATTAATCTATGAAAGGAAACATGAATCTAATCTAACATGCAAGTGCAAAATTAATCTAAATGGATTGCCATGGGGCATGAAAGAAGAAGAAAAGAAGAGAGAAGTTGCAATATCCAAGTTTAAGTTCTCAAGATCTCCTCCAAAATTGCTCTCCAAACCTGCAGCATAACATTAGCATAAAATCTTGATTTTTTGTGATATTATTGATTATCCAAATGAGAAGGAGAGGTTTCCTTTTAAAGAGCAATGGCCGGTGGAGATTAAGAGGCAAAAATAAAATAAGCAATGGTGGAGATTAAACCGTGGTTGATCCATGTGCTCATATCTTCAAAAGGAAAAATCAAAGGCTATGATTAAGAGGCAAAAAGCCCACCACTTAGGAAGATGTGTGAAGAAAAGGAACTTTATTTATTTTTATTTATTTTATTTCCTTTTTCAACAAAGAGGAATTTAAGTGGGAGTTTTATTTAATTAAAAGAGAGATTTTCTTTTAATTAAATAAGATTATTTTATTTAATTAAAAGGAATATTTTAATTAAATAAGATAATATTATTTAATTAATAGAGATTGTAATTAAATAAGATAAGATTATTTAAATAAAAAGGGATTTTAATTAAATAAGATTATTTTATTTAATAAAAAGGAATTGTTTTCTTTTAATTAAATAAAATAATTGATGAAATGATCAAACCTTAGGAAATATTGAAATAATTGAATTAATTACGATTTGATCAAGGAAATTGATTTGAATTGAAAATCTTGCAAAGCATTGATTCAGGAAATTGATAAATTGGTGAATTGATAAATGGGGGCCCATAGTCCAGGCGACCATTTTAGGGTGCATACAATAAGTGTCTTAACAAGTCATCTAAAAAAATCATTGAAAGTGCAAATGTGAAAATAGATGAATTTGTAGAAAAGAATGATAAGGAAAGCAAAAAGGAATGAGAGGACTACAACAAGTTTGTTTATACATAACCTGAAACTCTACCCGAGTAATAGTGTGTCCCTCCTGAGAAATAGAACATTGCACCCGAGCATCAGGCTGCAATTACCGAAAATCAAGAAAATCCTCAAGATGATGTTCTGAACAATGGAGATCAAAACAAAGGTCAAGAAGGTGATCAAAATGATGAACATAGAGCTAAACCGAAACTTGCCAAGTATGTCAGAAGGTATCATCCACAGAATCAAATCATAGGAGACGAAAAGGTTGGAACAAGAACAAGAAGTAAGTCACTAAACACCAGATGTTTACTTTGTAATTTTGAGCCTAAATCTGTTAATACTGCACTTGAGAATGAAGAATGGGTCAGTGCTATGAATGAATAAATAGAATAGATTGAGAAGAACAATACATGGACACTAGTACCGAGACTTGATGACAAGAATGTCATCGATACCAAATGGATATTCAGAAACAAGTTGAATGAGAATGGAGAAGTCACTAGAAATAAAGCAAGTTTAGTATGCAAGGGATATGCACAAGAGGAAGGTATTGATTATCGAGAAACCTTTGCACCCATTGCTAGACTAGAAGGAGTTAGAATCTTACTTGCTTATGCTACATTCAAAGGATTCAAGGTATACTAGATGGATGTCAAATATGCATTCCTAAATGAAATACTGGAAGAAGAGGTATACATTGAATAACCAGAAGGGTTTGTTGATCCAGACAAGAGAAACATGGTATGTAGACTACATAAATCCTTGTATGGATTGAAACAATCACTGAGAGCCTAGTATGAAAGACTTCACTCATATCTTATTAGCATAAAATTTGTTAGAACAAGTGAAAATAATAATCTATACTTAAAAGAAGATACCGATGGTAACATTCTGATTGCTGAAATTTTTGTTGATGATATCATTTTGGGGGGAAATGAATTGTTATGCAAATCCTTTGCTAATGAAATGAGCAAGGAATTTGAAATTTCTATGTCTGGGGAGATCAAATTCTTTCTTGGTCTACAGATTATTCAACAAGTTGCAGGCATATACATCACTCAGTCCAAATACATCAAGGAAGTGTTGAAGATATTCAAGATGGAAGATTTCAAACCAATTGGAACACCTATGGATGCTGGATGTAAGCTGACAAAAGAAGACAAATCCAATGAGGTAAATCAGACCTTATACAAATCTATGATTGGGAAACTGATGTATGTTATTCATACCAGACCAGATATAGCACATGCAGTTGGAATAGTGGCAAGATTCTCTGCTAATCCCAAAGAATCACATATGACTATTGTCAAGAGAATTTTGAGATATCTAAAGAACACCAAGGAATATGGCTTATGGTATAAAAGAGAGGGGGAAACTGAGCTATGTAAGTCTATACAGATGTTGATTGGGCTAGAGACATTGATGACTGAAAGAGCACAACTGGAGGGGCATTCTTCATGGGTGACAAACTTGTCACATGGATAAGGAAGAAGGAAGGATGCATCTCTCACTCTACTGCAGAAGCAGAGTATGTGGTTTCTGCTACAAATTGCTCTAATATTGCATGGATCAAACAATTGCTAGAAGGTATGCATATGAAGATTCTTGAACCAGTAATTATCTATTGTGATAACACCAGTGAAATTAACATTTCTAAGAATCCAATCATGCATGCTAAGACTAAGCATATTGCTATAAAGTATCACTATCTAAGACAACAAGTGCAAGAAAAGGAAGTGACACTGGAATATGTTCAATTAGCTGACATATTCACCAAGCCATTATTGAATGATACATTTGAATACCTGAGACAGAGACTAGGGGTCCAACCCTTGTCTATCGGTCAGTAAACTGACTAGGAGGTTGCATCAGCCTATACCAAATCTAAAGATTAGTCATGTTGATGCAAACATTGAGATGGACAGAAACAGATACATTTGTACATAGAAAGGTACAACATTGTATTGTTGATGGATAGGGAAATCCAAGGAATATATTATGTATAGAATGGAAGATGATAAAAACAATGAGAAGTGTTTATGTTTGGCATTGTTGTCAAAGGGAGAGATTATCTCATTATCATCAGGGAGAGATTATTCCATTATCATAAAGGGGGAGATATGATAAAGGGAGAGATTATCTCATTGAATCAAAAAGGGAGAGATTATCTCATTGATCAGAAAAGATTATATCATTATCCATAAAGGTGAAGTTTCCAAAAATTAGAAAGAAAGAGTTAATCAATATTCTAAGGGAGAGAAATTGATTACATATGAAATATCCATCTAAGGGAGAGAAGTAACAAAGGGAGAGAGTTCAGACAAAGAGAAAGATTGTTTTCAAAGGAAAAAGAGATTATCAAGAAGAGGAACAGTTAAGGCAGAGCACATATCAAAACAGAGAGATATCAGATGATACACCTATCCAGTAAAGGGATTGAAGATTGAAGACAACCATTCTACATGAAACAAATCTAAGCTCTTTTGAGCTTACCAAGAGCTAGACATTTGTAATAGTTACATTAGGAAATCTTAATAAAATTTTATATTTCATATTGTATTAGTGATAGTATAGTATGATAATGTAGTATGTTGCCATCAATGCCAAAGGAAGAGATTGATGACATATAACTGATTGAATGTTTGAAGATGTTAAGATGATCACCAAAATGCAGAAGGATAATGCAAGACATTAAATCAGTTAATGGATTGTTTTTTCATTTATGTCAACTTGATATAATATAATCGGTTATAATCAAAGTGTCAAAGACTTCAGAGAATCAGAGAGATAAAGATTATGCTTTCAGTAATGCCTAAAAGACAAGCATTCACTATGTAACTTCAAACACTGACGGTCAGTGGAAACCGATGGAAAGAGATCACCGAAAGTCAAGTCACAATGATTCCCAAGAAAGAACACCGATGATCATTACCGATGAGAAGAATCACAAGCATAACCGATGGCTAAAAACATAGTGTAAACCGACAGAGAAGCCCGAGGAGAACTGGAGTGTTGACCGAAGCTATCAAAGAGTTAAGACACCAAAATTAACTTGAGTTCAGAAATGACAAAATATCTAGCTAACAGAGCTACATATGGACTTAACTAGTAGTTATCTTTGTTTTCATCGACAAGATAAATCCAAAGATAAGTAAAGGATTTAAAGTTGTTTTGTCTAGTTGGCAAGAAGATCACTGCGAGATAAAACAAGAGTTTTACTTTAAATCTAATTGGTGAGAATTGTGGATCATGCCAAGATCAATAAAATCAAGAACCTAAAAATAGTGATATCATGTCTATAAAGAGAAAACTTAATTCATTACGAATTGAGGAGGGTGAATGAATGAAAAGAGGATGATGAAGAGAAATTGATGAAGAGCAAATTCATACAGTCCTGATCAATCAAGCTGAAGAAAGAGCTAAATTTTTCTGCAGACATCGAGCAACAGAGCATAGCATCACCGAGCAGAATCAAAGTGGAGAAAAGGTATAAATAGAGATATATTGATCATATTAGTTTTATGAGATTACAATAGATCTACAAATCTATAAGTATAAGTTGTATATGTGAACAGATCATACTATTTCAGTTTAACCATTGATTCAGAAAGTCTCTTAATCGAGCGGGATTTAAAGATCCTTTCTATATTGAGATACATCCCAGGGAGTATCAAAAATTTTGATCATGAAGATAGCATGAGATTCCAGATACCTTTTGAGAGGCCTAGTGAGTGTTTGATCAAGGAAGGTAGCATAGAGATGCCCGATATCAAGTGACAGACTAAAATTTTAAATCCTATAACAAGATCACACCTAAAAGTGTGTTTGTAACCTTTAACATGGTTGGCTATTCACCGAGCTCACTTCAAAAGAGTGAAAATTTTGGGTTACCAGTCCCAAGTAGTTTCTCCCTTAACAGGGTTTCCACGTTAAAAATCCATGTGTCAATGTGTTTATGAGTCATTACTTTAGTGTTTTGCATTACACATAGCTTAACTGGATTGATCAGTATACTCAGATAATTTACTGTCTTTCGGTAAATTAACAGACTAATATTTGGTAAACATACAATATAAGGTTTAACAAAGCATTATGAGCAGTAGTAATTTGATAATTATTTTTGGAGGCATTCATCTTATAGGACTGAAGATAAATAGAGGCTTAATATTATGGTACTAAGTTTTTGGGTTGATTATTGGAATATTTTTGAGTCCACTGATTCAGCCCCCCCACCCCACAGTTATTACTAACAGCTTGAATGGTATTTTATGTTAATGACCCGCATAAATGGTTGAGGACATACACTTAATGTGTAAATTTTAGGATTGAAAACAATTGTTTTAAGTGTGTTTGTTGTGTTTGATGATCCTAAATATCAAAAGGAAGAATTCATAAAGACCAAAAACATAGGAAAACATCAAAATTTACAAGAATTCTAGAAAACCAAGTAGGACATTTATTTTACCAAATCAAACATCACTTTTACCAAATCAAACGTCACTTTTGCAAAATTAAATGTCACTTATGCAAACTTATCCATCACTTATAAAGAGTCGCTTCTAAATAGAGAGTATTTGCAGACATCTTGGATTAAAATTGAAAATAGTTTTGGATACCCTTTTCGGAGTAGAGTCTATTTCAATGAAAATAGAGTTATAATTCTTCATTATTCAGACTATCAACCAAATTGATCCATTAACATTGAGTTTCATTGAACCTAGAATTATTTGAAGTGTAGTCAAATCATAATTAATTTTAAATTTCTAGAAGTTCGTCATCAAAGGATTGGTCTTCCTTTTCCCAAAACCAGGGAGATTAAATTCATTATATTAAGTCTTCATCATAGGGATAAATGTTTATCTATTAGACTTCAACCCAAGACACACATCACCTTGGTTAAAACATCATTTACACTCCAATCCATCAAATTTTGGACAACCTAACCTAGATTTTAAACCTAGTTAACTCACTCAAAAGAATCTTCCTTCAAAGGGGTATCACAATGTTATGATGGCAATAATAAGGGTTGGTATGTACTCAATTCAAGAAAATGGAAAAGTGACTCGTGAATAAGTACCACTTCAATAAAATACCCAACCTAAATCACACTCGGATCAAACACATCAAGTGAACCAGAACCAACAAGTGGATCAATTTCAAACAAATCAATCCAACATGGAAAATGATTCGGATAACATTCACAATACCGATAATAGTAAGACCAATAATGGAGAACATGAGTAGATAACGGAGGAAAAGATAAGAGAAGCACAAAAAAACCATTTATTTTTAAAAATGATGGAAAATGTGTTAGAAAAAGACAAGGAAAGGTACTTCATGACCTTAGCTAAACTAGGGGTTATACTACCTCATGAATACGATGTATCATAATTAAGAGAAGATGAGGATGCAGTTAAACCTCTAGGAATTCTAAATAGATATATCCAATCTCTTCAAACACAACTGGATAACATCCAAAAAGGAAAATCTCCAAAGAAATACACAATAGAGGACAATTGTCCTTTTCCCTTTGACAAAACTTTGGTCATGATACCTTTTCCACCCAATGTGGAATTTCCAAAATATGACAAGTATATGGGCACAACCGACCCTAAAGACCACATTAGATAATTTTACATGTTGAGAATGTAATTCCTCCATGAACAAACATATCTAATTAGACTATTTCCTGGGAGCTTAGGTGGACAAGCAATGGAGTGGTGGTTTTATAAGTTGCCACTTGGAATTAAAATATTTGAAGAATTGATCTCAAAGTTTGTCGTGCCCAATAATCCTATAATATTGAACAAAAAGTGACCATGTTAGACTTGTGTAATACCAAACAAAATAATGGGGAGTCATTTTTTACTTTCCTACAATGTTGGAGAACAATATTTGCCAAGTACCTAAGAAGTGTGCTAGAAAAGGAAAAGATGGACATCTTCATTAACAATTTGAACAATTAAATGAAATTTTGGTTACAACTCCAATGTCCCCCATCCTTTGACAATATGATAAAAAATGGTATCGAAATAGAATATGCTTTGGTAAGGAAGGGTGAACTCAAGCTATACAAGGATTAAAAAGGGAATTTTGAACAACACCAATAATTACAACAACAACCCCTCAGCCAATAACAATAATGACAAACCCTAGTTATGATTCAAAACAATAACAAAATCATAGTAAATGATGGAGTTGTAGAAGAAAATAACCTCAAACCCAAGCAATTCTATATTTCTAGTAATATTAACAATGAAGCAAATAATTTTAACTCACCCAACAATACTTCCTTAAATAACAAAAATAATAACCAAAGTAACAATTGACCAAGGCCACAATTTAATATGTCCCAATTCACATCACCTAGAAGGAAATTTACTCCTTTGGGACAACCTCTTGAGACGGCTCTAAAAACACTTCTCTCAAACAAGATTATAGCTCTACCCAAGTCAAGAGGTTATGAACCCCAAGTTAAACCTTCATGGTGGAGTGACTCACATCATTGTATCATAGAATCAAAGGACACAAGACTAATGATTGTATGAGATTAAAACATGTTTTCCAAGATCTTATCAATAATGGAACTATTGAAGTGTATGGACACAAAAAAAATGAAGACCATATAACTTTTAAAACCCCCTTCTTGAATCATGAGAAATTCGAATCTTCAAATTCCAACAAAAAAAATAACAAGGGAAACAAGGCCAAGTTTTCTCACACCTATGAAAATACCATCATTAATTTACCCAATTTTGACAATACCATGGATGTCATAGTGGTCAAAGATAAAAAAACAAAAAGATTCTTCCAATGTGGTTACTAGGGGCAAGCATCCAAAATTACCCTACAAGGAACATCCAACAAGATAAACATGATTAATTTTTCATAATATACATTAAAGTAATACAATTTGGTTGATCAACTCCTAAAAACCCTTTCTCAAATATATATCTTGGGTTTGTTGAAAATATCACTCTCTCATAAGTAAATTTTGGAAAAGGTCTTGGTTGATATGATAGTCCCTAATGACTTGGATGTAGATCAATTTAAAAGAAGGTTAGTTCATCTTATTGTACCACATTGCCTATATTTTTTTGAGCAAGATGATATGTCCTTGAACCACCCGTAAAACTTACCCTTGCATATTTAAGTCCTCATCCACAAAATAGGTTTAAAAGAGCCTTGATAGATGGAGGGGATGGCTTGAACATATTTACTTTAAATATTGTCAAAGATTTTGGATATTCTAAAAATTACATGGATATAGAAAGAAAAATAAAAATAAAAGTTTATGATGATTAAGAAAGATATTCAAAGGGTATGGTTATTGTACTCATCTGAGTGGGCGAATTCAAAAAGAGACTTTTTCCAAGTGTTGGATCTAAATTTGACATATAATATATTGTTGGGTAGACCCTGGATCTATGAGTTGTAAGCATTACCTTCTGCCTATCACCAATTCTTGCATTTTCCATACCATAGGCAAGAGGTAACAATCAACGATGACCTCAATCCTTTTCAATATTGTAACCATGTGAAACCAGTCACAGATTCCCTTGTGCCACATAACAGAGAGGTTTCCATGTCAAATTGATCAAATATCCAAACTCAAGCTCCCAAGAATGTCCTAACTCAATTTCTAAAGAGGTTCCTATTACAAATTTGACTTTCAAAGGGAAAGACAAGGAAAGAGAAAAGCCAAGTATTCATAGTTCAAATAGTGAAGACTCTAGTTACCCTAATACAAATATTTCAAATAAAGAAAAAGAAAAAGATTCAAGTCTTTAAAATTAGAAAAGGGGAAATAAAAATAATCCCATTATCTAAACATGAACACCTTAATGAAGGATTTTGGGAAGAATTTGAAGGTCCATCACAAAGGGGTTGGATAATATTGCTTATCAATGGTCAATTTACCACTTTCTCCTAAGTCTCATGGAAAACCTTTCACTTCAAAAAAAAAAAAACATCTCCTCAAAGGTATAATGACAACTTTGTAAGGGATAACACATCATCCAAGGTAGAAGAAGATATTGAAATCTTAAAGTGGTTATACAAAGATGAAGAAGGATCAAATTAAAGGGTACAACATATCAGTATTCTCACACATCAATATGGGAAGTGTTTTTAAATGATACAAAAGATGGGTTACCAAGGATTGGGTCCTCTTGGGAGAAGAAAATAAGGATTATTAGAACCTATAAAATCCACTTGGAGGTCTAGTCAAGACAAAACTAGAAAAATATACCTTGAACCATAACATATTGAAAAGAATCTCCCTCATATTCATGAACAAATTCTCAAGTTAAATTCATATAGTGATGAAGACTCTGCCAATTGGGAATGGGATTCATTATCAGAGGAATCATGCCATGATAAATAAGTTGATATAATTCACTCTTATGCACCTGCATCCAAAGATGCACAAAAGAAAAATTGTGAAAGAGTGGGAGAGCCATATGTACCTTCATTCCTAGAGGGAAAAATTCTAGGGTATGTCTCACGAGAGTAAGATTTATAATACATTCAAGATTACTCTAGTGAGGAAGAACAAGATCTAACCCATATGGATAATCTAGAGCTATTTTACATCATATACCTTGAAGATACAATGTACGAGTCAAACTATAATGAAGTCATAACCTTAACCCCAATAATTTAATAAACCTAAACCCATTCAATGATCCTTTACCCTTGACATGTCCCAAACTCATTAATTAGGAATTAACTGAGCCAAATGAACATACACATTCCAAAATGACCATTCTCTTGCTTTATATCTTAATGTGGTTGAACCTTCTTCCACCTTTGAATCATATCAAGAGGTAGCAAAATAGAAAGGTATCAAGTTTATTAGTAAAAAAAATAAAACAAAAAATCAAAAATGTAGTGGTGAAAACCACCATGTGGCAGTACTAGATCAATAAAAAAGTATCCTGACCACTACCTCTCATGGATTGTCCTCCACCACTACCAATACCTCCAAGAGTAGCTATGACCAATCCACCTCTACCTCTCACCACTCTAGGAGAATCTCTACTAGCACCACCTGAAACCCTATCACCCACCCTGCCACCTCAATGTCCTCTAGCTCTGCCTCCTCAGACTCTAATGCCCCTTTGTCACTAAGGTCTCTCATCATCATCCTGGTCAGAATCAGGATCATCAATAAATGACACTGGCTCTGTCAGATCTTTAAATCTAGGGAAGGGATGCATCGTAAACCACTACCCATACTTTGTCATCACCCCTACTTTCCAAAGTGTTTGATCTATATTCCCACAACATAGGAGAAAGTCTCTCAAAATCATCATGAGAAGTCTCGTAATCAACACATGGACCCCATATTCCTCTCTCTTCCTACACTTGAGCATAAACTACTAGACCCTATGGTATATCCTAGACTCAGCCAAATTGTCGTAGAGCCCACAAGAATAGGAATCTCTCAATAATGAAGGGTGTGTGACCAATCAACTAGTGTGGAATAAAATATAAGGTACCTTGGCCTGGTCCTCTACCCATGGCTCATATCCAATATAGGGACACCAACATATTGCATCAAGGTCATCAAGAATCCATCACTAGTACTCTAATTTTCCTAAATGAGGCTTGACAATAATACCATGATATGAATATATTTACGATTGTCCCACTGGGCACTCTATCCACAATCAGTCTTATCACTAGGAGGTTCTCCCAAGCCCATAACTATAAAAGTACTACTCATGTAGAGAGTGTTGTAGCTCGCCTATACACCACCTGATGCAAGCCATGATATAAGTGTACTAAAACACAATATCCCCATGAAAATCTACGAGGATGCACCAACATGTCCTCCAAGATCCTTCCCCAACCAACCATGAATCCTCACGATCTCCTATCAGGAATAAAAAATACACCAATAGAAGATTCCAAAACCTAGGGAATTTCATCGTATCTTTGTCTCATCACTCTCCACCAAATTGTCACATCACCAATCATGTCATCCTTAAACACTCATCTACATGCCTTACGATCATACACCTAGTCATAATATACAAGCTCACACATCACTGGAATCTAAAAAATGTGATAGACATCCTTGAGTATAATGGTCATCTCTCCCATAGACAAATGGAAGGTATTATGGTCGAAATGCATCCTCTCAGCATGTTTTGTCAATAACCCCTGGTTCACACAAAACTAGGGCATATCAAGCAAATACCAAAGGCTGCATCTACCAATAAAATGTCACTCATCATATCTCAACTCGAGAATCATCTCGAAGGGTGAAGGAAACTAACCTCTCATGTTTAGTTTCTGATAGGAAACCTATTTTAAATTCAAAAATATATCATTTACTCAAATTATCAAGTTGACCATCGAGCGTCAATCAATTATCCTATCATCTACTTGTTGAAGTGATATTTGCAACAATCATCTTGAGTGCATCGAATTTCATTCCTCTAGATCTTGAGGATATAAAAACATCAACCTATCTATCTTATCTAATTGACATCAAAACAATATTAACTACTTGATTGTACTAACATCAAACAAATTAACTTTGAAACAACATCAAAAAATTACCAATCTATATGAGAACATCATCAACATCACTTGAATAGAGAAATTAATCATCAAAACTGAGTTGGAAATAAAAACAAAAATGTAACTTTTGGGTAAAAGCGACACTCTATTATGCATAGGTGATAAAACACAATTGCGATGCAAAAATTTGTATAAGCGATGTCATAATTGGTAAAAGTGAAGCCACATTTCCGCAAACATGACAAAACAATCCTCATTAGTGACAAAAAGTGGGGCAAAAAAATATTGTTATGTATGGGAAATGCAAGACATTGCGTTAGAAACAAAAAACAACCTATTGTGCCCTAGTGAAAGTGACTAAATAGAGTGCATAGGTGACGCAAAAAAGTGCATAAGAAACACAAGAATTGGTAAAGGCTACAAAACTCTAAAAATTTCAAACCCATCGCTAATAATGCTAAAAATGATCTACAAATTTATAAAAATGATGAAAAACAAGGTTACAATCGATCACTCACCGGAGGTCCATCCGTTGGAGGCCTCTAAAATTTCCCGCCCTTCTCAAACCGATGCTCCTTGATCGATACAACCATATTTGCAATTAGGAACTAAAAATGAGCTCAAAGAGAAAAAGACAAATGTGAGAGTGAAAATGATTTTTAAAAAAGTAACTTTTACCCTATTAATATCAAATTTTTAACTTTTAGAGGGTAATTTTTAACAAATTAATAAAAAAAAGGACCATTTACTCAAAACAATTCAATGGGGCATAATTTAAACTCAAAAAGTAATCGGGAAATCAATTGAAATTCAAAATCAATTAGATACTCAAAAATTCTAAAAATCCATAAAAATCATTTAAAAAAATGTGACAATCACTCAAACATTGCAAGATCATTTCGATTATTTTCCCAAGGGGACATACCATTATCAAATCATGAAATTTTCAAAATCAGAAAAATTTCCAAAATCAAGGACACTGAATATCAAAATTTCAAAATTATAATAGGGGCATCGAAATTCAATCACAATTCAAATCAGGGATTTGTATCGAAGTTTTAACATCACGGAGGCAACATCATATCATCAAACCAATCAAATTTATATCTTGGCATCAAATCAAACATATCAAATCACTGAAATTAGACAATGAACATCAAATTTTCTTTGAACCAACATGTTTCGCACATTGATCTAAAGAGGGGCAAATGTATACGTCTAAAAATGGTCAAAGAAAATATTAATTTTATTTTTTATCGATAAATGTTGAATTTTGTATTGATATTAAGTCAAGTTACAAAAGATTTAGCAAAGATTTGTAAGGATCTTTCCTAGTGCAAAACAATACACCAAAAATCGGAGCCACCTAGACTAGCATTAACGTTGTTACCCACAAAAAAATTTGCCCATTCCAAAAATGCACATTATGCTTATATTCATCGAACCAAATCATTTTCATGGTTAATAAAAACAAAAAAAACCCCACCCTACTGGAACCATCCTTGCGCTTCTTCCTGGGAGAAGTTTGGTATAGCTCTTGCCCCTACCGCAACAGCACCAACGGCCTTCTCCTTCTTCTATAGTTGATGGAGGGTTCATGGCTTTCTAATGCTGTCAACTAGAATTGTTGATTTCACCAAGGTGGTCTTTTGTCACTTGCGTGCAGCCACATTACCCTGGGCTCTAAGCTCCTCCATTTTCTCCAGGTAATCCAGAATCATTACCCATCTGCGCCTTACTTCTGAAAGCCTCACCTTCATGGGTTGAGATGAGCTCCACACCACCAAAGGTTGGACCGCACCTGTTCCTCCACCAATCAGGTGCCATAGAGCATGCGTCATCCTTAGACCCACTCCTAGCTCTGCACGGTCCACAACCCCTTCCAAGCTGAAAAACCATTTAGGTTCCAAGCAGTTCCTTGCCACCAAAAGGGTTTTGATCTTTGTATTTCCTACCATGAGTCCCAAAGTTAGAAAGAGAGGAAATATCCAAATTGGTGTGAGGCCTTGAGTCAAAATTCAAGAATTCTTCCCCGAACATTGTGGAAACCACCTCCAGGAACTCTGGATCATCGAACTGAAACACATTACCAAGCCGCTATGCTATAATCACATCCCAGAAAGTTGGGAGTTGATTTGGGGAATCAAGTGAGAAATTTGAATCCATTGACACATATGCCTCCCACCACCCTATGAGAGAAAAAGACTCAACCCTCCTTCACAACTTTAAATCTCATTTCTCATCTTGCACTTTGCTATGAAATTGTAGATAGCTCACAAACACCTCTCTTTAAAGAGGAAGGGAAGCTCCTCGAATGGTTTCCCCCAGAAGGAATGGGATGTCTGCTAATATCCATCAGCCTTGTGTGAAGGGGATGGTGAGTACTGGGTATTCATTGTGGCATGTTGTCATAAATTCCACTCCATCAAATCATCCTCATGCAAAGTCGAGATCATCCACCTGCCACCTCGGGATGAATCTTTCCGTGTGTATCATTGAGAGACACTTGGGCTCCTTCCCACTTGAGGTAGGATCAAAGTACACAGAGCTATTTGTGATCTCTGCCTGTGCCCCTGCTTTCATAAAAACTAGTCTCTTTATTATCCCATACATGACCTCTAATTGTGTCATCTAGTCCCATTCAAATTCAATTTTGCTAAAATCTTCCATGAGTTCTTTTTTGTCATTACTAGGTCACCTCGCTCCAATATTTGATAGTAAGTATGCCAAATCATTGGCCTCCCACCACATGTGGGCAATCTGAATCTCTAGGATTTTGCTGAGTATGGCTCGTATACTTCAGATGTATAGGTTTAGATGCCACTAATCCATTTCGCCTTTCTTGATCCCATTGATAACGAACATTGAGTCCCCTTCCACGACTAGTTTCTGCACACCTAGATTTTTTGCCATTCGAACTGATTCGAGTGTTGCTTGGCATTTTGTTGTGTTATTGGTATCATCCAACAAACGCAAAGCTCCCAAAGCCAGAATGTCTTCTAGCTCATTTCTTACCACATAGCCTGCTCCTAAAGGGCTTGGGTTCCCTTTCGATGCTCCATCAAAGTTGACTTTGATCCAACTCAGAGGAGGTGGGATCTGTATGCACCCTAAAATGGTCGCCTAGACTTTGGGCCCCATTTTATCATTTTATCAATTTCCTGAATCAATGGCTTGCAATATTTTCAATTCAAATCAATTTCCTTGATCAAATCGTAATTAATTCAATTATTTCAATATTTCCTAAAGTTTGATCATTTTTATTTAATTAAAAGATTTAATCTCCCTTTTAATTGAATAAAATT
>MU222983.1:203635-213711 GCA_018584345.1 Thuja plicata
CCTTTTAATTGAATAAAATTTATCTTATTTAATTAAAGTAAATTTCTCCCTTTTAATTAAATAAAATTCCTCTTATTTAATTAAATTCAATTCCCCCCCATTTAATTAAATAAAATTCTTCTAATTTATTTAATTGAAAGAAAACCCATCTTTTAATTAAATAAATAAAAATCCCCACTTAAAGCACTTTATTTGTTGAAAAAGGAAATTAATTAAATAAAAATTAAATAAAAGTTCATTTTTCTACACATCTTCCTAAGTGGTGGATTTTTGCCTCTTAATCATAGCCTTTGATTTTTGCCTCTTAATCTCAATCGTTCACTTTCCTTTAAAAGGAGACCTCTCCTTCTCATTCAATATACATCTTTTTCATAGTATTGTTATGCTGCAGGTTTGGAGAGCAATTTTGGAGGAGGATTTGAGCATTCAAGCTTGGATATTGCAACTTCTCTCTTCTTTTCTTCTTCTTCTTGCATTCATGGCTACTCATGTAGATTAGATTCATGTTTATTTTTATATATTAAACTTGCAGTTGTATTTCCTTTCATAGATTAATGATGCATTGTTATCATTTAGATTAATTTCCTTTCATTGCATTGCAATCATATAGAGTAGATCTCATTTTTATGCATTTGAATCTCTCATTTCATGGTGTACTTGCATAGGCACTAACTAGGTCAATCTGAGGGCCTTCATTTCACACCTTTGCACTCCATGACTAGAGAGCTATGAGTTGATATTTGAGGCCTCATTCTTGAGCAACCTTGGATGGAATGACTCATAGAAGTGTGTCAACATTTTAGCACAAAGGATCCATTTGATTTTTATCTAGTCACCTGCAGTAGGGTCAACCCTACAAAGCCCTTGAACGGGCCGTCAAAGCAAATATTAATTGAATTCAAGCCATTTTTATTAATTAAAACTTAAAAAAAAATAGTTAACTGTGTAGTTGAATTAATTATTTGATTATATAGTTCATTAATTAATTAAATTCAATCCAAAAAAATTATACATGACTAATTAAATTAATTCTTTTGAATTAATTCCTCCTAAAATCTCTCACCTTCCACTACATGACAAAAATAAATTAACTAATGGGAGAAGAGTAAAAGGAGCACATGGATCACATATAAACTTTGCTGTCTTGACCATTCAATCTTGAGAATCAATCTTGTCCATCCAAAGGGGACATGTCATCAACCCCTAATCCTAATCATACCTTGACTATGGTTACATAAACTTATCCCCTACACCTTGAGAAATCCTATAAGTAGGATGTACAATTAGAGTTAATGATCCATCATCATTTTATATCAAGTGCATTATAGTCATTTTCATCAGTAAGAGTTTTTATTCTAGCAATTTTAGATTAGAAGCATTTAGAATCATAACATAATGGAGGATTTGCATTATAATTTAGCGTTCTTGATTATTTATCCAACATTCATATTCATTTCATCATAGATTGATATTGCATCCTCATTATATAGTATTCTAGGTTGTCATTTGAGGATCATAATTTCAGCTAAGAGCATGGATCAAATCCTTAGAATTAGAGAGTGGTGGAATGCTCATGATCTTTCATTTTCTTACTTTAGCTAGTTGTATCATTTGATTTGAAAGATTATATTAATGTTTTATTATAGGTTTGTATAATTTAATTTACACACACACACACAGGCTTCTTTTAGGCACTTTTGAGGCACCAAAAAGTAGTCAAGGGATTGACATAGGTCATCCATGTGACCATAATGAGAATAATGACAAAAAAGTTAATGTATCAATTACTTGATTGGGTGGTGGGTAACACTCATGATGGGAAATGGGATCTCTCCTTCTAGAGTCATGTTGACTCTATTCTAAGGCCTCTCTCCTAGACCTCCTAGGGTACTCTCAACCCTAATATTGAGTCAAGTCACTAAGAACTTCTACCTCCTACTCAAGTCTCATCCTATCAATCAGATTCTTCTCGGTGCTCACTGAATCCTCATAAATGAATTATATCAACTTATGGAAATACACTCACAACTATTTGCAGATTTGTTTCCTAACTTCCTTGGGTAATTTCATGACATTCTTGAGGAGTTTATTCCATTCAACATCCTTTCAACCATTGAAACTCCTTAGGGACACTATACTTAAATATAGGATTAATTCGGTCTTTTACTGTATTTTCTTCCTTTCCTCAATGAATCCAACTCATCCATGGATACCTCTACTTAGAGAGTTGTATTACCTCTCCATGGTACCTATCCAATCATTGGATAGTTTTTTATAATCCAACCCTGCAAGTTCTACACATTTGTTTCACTTTCTTCCCTAGCCGGACTATTGCCAAGCTCGCCTAGGATAAGAGCTCAAACTTCACGGCTGTCACTTCTCCTACAAAAAAATAAAATAAAATTATGTATAGCAGCTCCTCTTGAGTTCCCTTGAGGTACATTTTTCTCACCATGTATTCAAGAACCTTGGGGATCCATTTCTATTTACAGTCCAAAACTAGACCAAGAACTTGTAGCTTCCAAGAAACTTTAAAAGATACTACAAAATAAAAACTATTAACAAAACTCCATCCACACAAAGTCTCTAAACACTCATAAGAACTAAATACAATAGAAAATATCAAGTTTAAACCATTAATCATCTTGACTAAACAAAACATGCTCAAATACCATTAAGAATATAGTTTTCTACTTCTTATTAACTAAAATTTCAAAACAAAAGACATCCAACAAAAACATCCACCTCGAAATGATGGCTTGGGAGACCTTAAATAGTCTTCCCCATTTTCCACACAACTATTGTAACTGACCTAACTATCCATTTAGGAAAAAACAACTTGTTAGCACATGCTAAACAACAGGACATGTCGAGCACCTCAATACATGTCGAGCAATAGGACATGCCGAGAAACTCAGTACCTATAAAGAAACTTAGTACGTGCTGAGAATCAGGACATGTCGAGCAACTTTCTAAAGCTCCTAATGCCTTGGTTGGATTTATAGATGCCTACAAATCACCTCTTCAACACAAAAATAACCTAAAAACACTCATCTAAACAACTAGGGTGTCTATTTGCCAGATTGACCCATTTTTCCCTCTTAGGTCATTCCAAGAGTGAATGAACAAACACCTTACAAAACCAACATAAACAAATCCAATATTTTCCTAAACTTCCTAATTTTCCTAAGCAACTAGGAAAGTGCACAACAAAAACAATGAAGGGCCTTTTACCCTAGGTGCTCCTGCACCATTCTCCCCTAAACAAGAGAAATCAACTTCCAAGTGATTTAATTAAGTCGGGATTGATAAATAACTTCTTGAACTATGTCTCCTACACCCATGTAGCCTCTGAATCAGCTTTGCCTTGCCATTTGACCAGATGTTCCATGTAGGTCTAGGTTCTAGTCTTCCTAGCAAATCTTGAATTTAGAATCTTCTCTTCCTTTGGCTTTGGTGTAACTAGAAGTTTTAGTGTCTTGAGATCCTTTGTATCTTCTGAAAAATTAGAATCTCCCTCTAGAATTGGTCCTTTTTAGGAAACAAGGTTTGCAACATTGAAGACTAGAGATAATCCTATGTCTGTAGGTAGGTCAAATTTGTAAGCATTAGACCCATACTTTGCCAAAATTGTACAAGGGCATATCTTCCTCATCTGAAGCTTACTTGGGAAACCTTTTTGTTGTCTTACTTTTCTTAGGTGCACCATGACTAAATCTCTAACTTGGAACTGAACATCTCTTTTCCTTTCATCCACCTTTTGCTTGGTAAGATTTGTACTCTCCACTAATGCCTTCTTCACAGTATCATGGACTTCTTTCATGGACTAAGAAAAATATTCATCATAACCACTCTTCTCTACATTGTTGTCGAGTTGTCTAAGTTCACATATACCCCTGGGATGAATCCCATACACCACTTCAAAAGGGATCTTTCTAGTGGACCTATTTACTGTGTCATTATAGGAAAATTCTTCTTGAGCAATTAATTGATCCCATGATTGTCCATATTCTTTTGTTAGGCATCTCAAAATATTTCCTAAACTTTTGTTCACTACCTCAATCTACCCATATGTTTGTGGGTGATATGCAGAGCTAAAAGAAAGATTTGTACCGAGTTTCTGCCATAGAGTTTTCCAAAAATGAATCATAAACTTAGAGTCCCAGTCTGATACAATACTGAAGGGTAATCCATGCATTCTTACTACTTCCCTAAAGAATATATTTTCTATATAACATGCATCATGGGTAGTCTTACATGGCACAAAGTGAGCCATCTTGCTAAACTTGTCCACAATCACAAAAAAAAATTCCATTCCTTGCTTGGTCTTAGGAAGTCCAACTACAAAATCCATACTGAGGAACTCCCAAGGTCTATTTTGGATTGGAAGGGGTTGATATAACCTAGCATTAGAGGAAGTCCCCTTATCCTTTTGACATACTATACAAGTCTATACATACTTCTAGACATCCCTACTCATTCTTAGCCAATAATAGTACCTCTTCACCAAATCTAAAGTTTTATGCACACCAAAATCTCCACTCAATGAACCATTATGCTTCTCATGTACTATGTTCTCCCTCATTGAACCTCTAGGTATGAATATGTTTCCTCCCCTTAACAAAATACCTTCTTGTAGTGTAAAATCAGAATACTCACCGTGAAAGTAGTTTTAAAATTTTGTATATACCTTGTAGGCTGCTAAGAAGTCCTCATCCTCTGGATATAGATCCTTGAAGTTGTCTATGACAATGCTTCTTAACTAAATTTCTTGCACTATGAGCAATATTTTTCTCAATGCATCTTCCACCTTATTTTGAAGTCTTTTTTTGTGCTTGATGGTGAAGGTATAGGCTTGGATATACTCCACCCACTTCATATGCTTATGTCTTAGCTTATCTTGTGAATTTGGAAAGATTAAAGCCTGATTGTCAGTAAAAACTACAAATTCCTTAGGAAGGAGATAATGTCTCCACTTCCTTAATGATTGCACCAATGCGTATATCTCTAAATCATATTATGAGTACTTCTTCTTTGCATCACTGAGTTTTTCACTGAGAAAAGCTATTGGCTTTCCCTCTTGACTCAAAAATGCACCTATGGCAACATTATTGGCATCACATTCCACAGCAAACACCTTGTCATAACTAGGAAGTGTCGATATAGGTTGGGTGGCTATTCTTATCTTCAAAGTCTCAAATCCCCTATCAACATGCTCATTCCATCAAAATTTGGCTTTCATGCCTCCTTTTGTTGTATCCAAGACAGGTGCGTTGATTTCACTAAACTGTCTGATAAACTTCCTATAGAACTATGCTAGTCCATGGAAGCTTCTTACTTCTATGGCTAACTTAGGTGTAGGCCAATTCAATATTTCTTCCACCTTACTTGAATCCATCTTCAAGTTGCCCTCGAATATAACAAAACCCAAGTATACTAACTCTTGTTTCATGAACTCACTCTTCTCTAAGTTGATTGTCAAATTCTCTTCATGCAGTCTTTGAATTACCATTTTCAAGTGCTTAAGGTGATCCTCCTTGGTTTTACTGAACACTAGTATGTCATCTAAATACACCAAAACCCACTTTCCAATGAAGTCTTTGAACACTTCATTCGTTAATCTCATAAATGTGCTTGGGGCATTGGAAAACCCAAAAGGAATAACAAGCCACTCATAGATTCCCTTTGTGGTCTTAAAAGAAGTCTTCCACTCATCTCCACCTTTAATTCTTATCTGATGGTACCCAATCTTCAGATTTATTTTAGAGAAATACTTAGCTCCCCTTATACAATCCATCAAATCTTCTATCCTAGGGATTGGGAATCTATATATGATAGTGATCATATTTATGGCCTTGGAGTCTATACATAACCTCCAATTACCACCCTTCTTTGGGGCTAGGGTAGTAGGAACAACACATGGACTTATGCTCTTTCTAATCAACCCTTGATCTAGTAGCTCTTGAATTTGGCTAGCAATTTCTGCATTTTGTTGTGGGGTCAGTTTTTTAAGCAGCTTTGTTTGGGAGTGAGGCTCTTGGGATGGATTCAACTGATGACTAATAGTCCTCTCATGTGGTAGGGTAGCTAGTTGACCATAACTGACTATGTCTTGGTATTATTTTAACAACTCTTTGATTTCCAAAGGTAACTCTTCCTTCTTACTACCCTTCTCATCCTTAGGCTTTAGAACCAAAGCAAAGCCCACTCCTTCTTCCTCTAGTTTTTCCAAGATTTCTTTTTCTCCTACCAGTAATATGTTAGGACCCCCTTTCTTCACTTCTCATTCTTCTAAGATTGACTGTATCTTGAAATTAACTCCATCTTTCTTAAAGGAATAGGAGTTATTGGCTCCATCATGCATTGCAACTCTGTCAAACTGCCAAGGTCTACCCAACAATAGATGACAAGCATCCATGGGTAAGACATCACACAACACTCTATCCTTATACCTCCCTATGGAAAATTCTACCCAATATTTCTCATTGACCAACACATGTTGATCTTTATTCAACCAAGTAACTATGTAAGGTTTAGTATGAGGAATCTTCTTCAATTTCAACTTTTCAATAGCTTCCATAGAAATTATGTTATCAATAGAACCAAAATCTATGATAACTTTACAAACTTTACCTAGTACCTTGAACTTGAATCTAAACAAATGTATTCTTTGTCTTGGCTCTTCTTTGATGGGCTCTTTGAGGAGTGTTCTTCGAATCATCAAATTCTCCCCTATTACAGAATCTAGGGCTACTTTTGTTGTCTTGCTGCTAGAAGACTCTTCTTGCACATAATTGACTCTTTTCTCTCCTCCTTGTGATGTAGAACCCTTCTCAAGACACCTATAGGTAGGATGCCCATAATACTGGAAATTGTAGAACTTCATTGAAGATAAATAAGATCCTCTCCCTTTTTTATAGATCTTCCTCTTGAATTGGTATTGTAACCTCTTCCTCTATTGTAACCACCTCTTGTGTTACTAGATTCTCCTTGATTCTCAATGAGTTTATACTCACTATGGTTTTTAGCCTCAAATTTCCTTCCACCAAAACCTCATATCTGATTTATACCATCTCCTCCTCTACCTCTACCCCTACTACTAGAATCTTGTTTCCTTTTTAGCTTCTCTTCTACCTTGAAAGCTAGCTGATAACATTGATGTATTGTCTTGGGGCTTAAGAGGATAATTTCCTCTTGGATATTCCACTTGAGTCCATTCAAATATCTATCCAATTTTAGGATCTCTTCCTCCATTATATGTTACCTTAAGCATAACTTATGAAACTCTTCTGTATAGGCACTGGCTTCTAAGTCTTTTTGTCTCAAATTCTATCTTTTCTTGTGCAACTACACCTCATAATCATCAGGAAGATAAGTTTCTCTCATTTTGGCAACCATGCCTTTCCAATTGGTTATAGGATTCTTCTTGTCTTTAATCCTTTCATCTTGGATGAACTTCCACCAAGTGAGAGTAGTCCCTCTCAATCTTGTCTTGGCTATTTTTGACTTTTTGAGCCTCCGTCACATTATCACGCTCAAAGTAATTTTTAAGTCCTTCTATCACCCCTATGAATACTTATGGTTCCATCTTGCCACTGAATAGAGGTACACCTTCCAAGGACTTACCACTCATTTTTTTATAATCTTTAAATAATTAATCTTCTTGAAGCACAGGTTCTGGCTCTAGTATTATGTCTTCCTCGACCACTAATTTACCCTTTCCTTCAGTCTCTCTCATAAGTTCACTGACTGTTGTAGTCCTAAGCTGCACTTCTTCTAAATTAGTTTCCATATCAATCAACTATTCCTTTAGTATTATATCCTCCTCTTTCTTTTCTTCTACATCCTTTTCTAGTTCAACATTATTCACCATCTTGGATGAATCTACTGATTCAGGCGAAGATAGCATCCAAACAACACAAACCCAATATTTAGGCTCTGATACCAATCTGATGGAAATGGGATCTCTCCTTCTAGAGTCAGCTTGAATATATTCTAAGGTCTCTCTCCTAGACCTCATAGGGTACTCTCAACCCTAATCTTGAGGCAAGTCACTAAGAACTTCTACCTCCTACTCAAGACCCATCCTATCAATCAGGTTCTTCTCGGTGCTCATTGAATCCTCATAAGTGAATTCTATCAAGTTATGCCAATACACTCACAACTCCTTGCAGGGTTGTTTCCTTACTTCCTTGGGTCATTTCATCACATTACTAAGGATTTGATATCATTCAAAATCCTTTCAACCATTGAAACTCCTTAGGGACATTGTCCTTAAATGTAGGACTAATTCGGTCTTTTGTTGTATTTTCTTCCTTTCCTTGATGAATCCAACTCCTCCATGGATACCTCTGCTCAAAGAGTTGTATTACCTCTCCATGGTACCTATCCAATCATTGGATTTTTTTTCTAATTCAACCCTGCAAGTTCTACACATTTGTTTCACTTTCTTCCCTAACTGGACTACTGCCAAGCTCGCCTAGGGTAAGAGATCAAACTTCATGGTTGTCGCTTCTCCTACAAAAACCAAAAATAAACTTGTGTACAATGGCTCCTCTTGAGTTCCATCCAGCTGCATTTTTTCACCATGGATTCAACAACCTCAAGGAGCCATTTCTATTTGTTAGAGTACATAGTTTTCCTCACTTATTAATTATATCATCATGTTGATATTAATTATTAAGTAAGTCGTACTCTATTTTTCACTTAAGCTTTCTCTTAGGTTAGCTTTTTCCCTTTTTTAGGGTTTCATTCACCTTTAAGGTTGAATGCTTGTAATTGTTTTTTGCACTCTCTGAATAGATTTTGAGCTCTCACCTTTTGAGCACATAAGGGTTTCTTCTTTTTCTGTCTTTCGCTTCATTCTTTGTAACAGGTATTTTGCATGCAGATTGGTCTTGGAAGTCGAAGCTATATTTATCAGTTTCTACATGGTATCAGATCCATTCTATTGCTGCTTGTTTGAGCTCCTTTGAAGCTGTGGATCAAAGCATCTTTTTTTCTACATTTTTCTATTATTTTTATTGGATCTGGGGAGTCTCATTTTTTTTCGTGCACTTTGGGCAAAAAATGACCTCACGGTTGCGTCTAGAAGGCCCAAAAACCCTAGAATCCATGTAAAACATGACCTATTTAGCCTTCAGAGCATCTGGAAGAAATTTTTTGCCCTACTAGGGCCATACAGGCACGCAAATAAAAAAAAAATCAATTTTTTTTAAAAAAATCAACAAAAAAGGTTTAAAATTAACGCCTCCAGCGTTATTCGACGCGAGCCACCGGTGCTCAGCCTGCACGCCGCCCACGTGCAACCCTTCTGCCACCGCGCTGCCACCATCCCCTGCCACCACCACCACCCTACCCGACCGCCACCTCTACTGGCACCGCCGCCAACCGGCCAGACGTCCCGTGACGGCCATACGGCCATCAAAATTATTCTCAGGACTGTGTTTTTCTAGTGACCTTGTCTTTTGGGGGTACCTGTACCTTATTGGCTCTACAAGGCTCATAGGGACTCAGATTTTTGGCTTCTATATATTATCAGAAATCTCTTTCCAAGACTGTCGCTCTCATCTAGGTCTCATTTCCTGATTTTTCCATTTTCTTGCCAGATTTTTCAGTCAAAGACAAACCTTCTTTTGTGCTCCTATTCTGCTTCGGAAACTCAGGTTTTTCTCTGGTTCTTTGTATTTTTTGCTTCATTTTGTGGTGTACGGGAGTTAGTTTGATAGTGTGTGGGGGGGTGCATATTTCTTTCTACATTTTCAATTCAGATAGACCCTTCTTCTTCCATCTTATTCTCTCAATGTTGGACACATCCATTATTGTTCTGACTCCACATAACTACCACACATGGAAGCCACAAATGACCAGACTCCTCATGTCACAAGGTTTATGGTCCTGCCTGGATGCAGTTCAGCCAGTTCTACAGAAGCCTTATGAGGATCTTATGCACAGAAATAGGATGGATGAGGCAATGGGCCTCATTGCCATGAATATTTCAGATGGGTT
This sequence comes from Thuja plicata, assembly GCA_018584345.1. Taxonomy (NCBI): domain Eukaryota; kingdom Viridiplantae; phylum Streptophyta; class Pinopsida; order Cupressales; family Cupressaceae; genus Thuja; species Thuja plicata. The sequence goes on from MU222983.1 coordinate 213,644, forward strand.
GTTGTTCCACCTGGATGGTCTGACCACACCCAAGGATATGTGGGACAAGTTTTCCACCTTGTTTGGCA
>MU222983.1:214664-243182 GCA_018584345.1 Thuja plicata
AAACCTTCTCTCGATTTACCAGATTACACACAGTGGATCAAGGAAGACAGTTGAGTTCATGCCAGATTCAGTCTTCATTTGGGATAGTGTGACAGGTGGCATTGTTGCTACAGGGACAGTTGATCATTCCACCCATCTCTACACCTTCACCCATTTTGGTCCACCATCTCCATTATCGGAGCTCAGCTCTCCTCTTCTGTGAGAGCATCATGTGGTGCAGTCAGGTCACTTGAACCTCTGTGTTGTTCATGAGACCACTATTGTGACTGCCATACCACATCTTGTTGAGGCTTTTTCTCTTCAGCAGGACTCTTATTCAGCACTACCAGACCCTCCAGCTCCATTCATCGAGCCACCAGGTGCAGTTGTTGAGGATTCTATAGAGGACACTCATCTCCTCTCTCATGATAGTGTCAGCACACCTATCATACCACTTGCATTGGGGATTCCATTTCAGGATCCTCGTGTCTTCTCATTTGAGCATCAGCTCGGCCTTCCAGTGACACCTCATTTTTCGAGGTTACCTTTTCAGTGCTCACTTCCTTTCACTCCTTTGTATTGGCGTCATGGTGGTTTGTTCATTGATCCAGGGGTTCTTTCATTCTGGGGGGCTTTGGAGCCTTGACCCTCTCTCACGGGGGGGTTGGTAGCACGCATTGTACTCATGGCTTTGAGAGAGTCTCTTGAAGTCATCCTTTTTCTTTTGCTTGCTTTTATATCTCTTTTTGGAGAGGAGTTTTTTCCACTGGGTTTTCTCCTTTGTCTCCGGTTTACAGAGATTTCCTTGTTTTGGGTACCTGATCAGGCCTTGTTGCCGGGACCCATTTTCTTGATTTTATAGTAGTGCTAGGTTAGCTTACCTCTTGAGCTTCGCTTAAGGGGGGGTGTTAGAGTACATAGTTTTCCTCACTTATTAATTATATCATGTTGATATTAATTATTAAGTAAGTCATACTCTATTTTTCACTTAAGCTTTCTCTTAGGTTAGCTTTTTCCCCTTTTTAGGGTTTCATTCACCTTTAAGGTTGAATGCTTGTAATTGTTTTTTGCACTCTCTCTGAATAGATTTTGAGCTCTCACCTTTTGAGCACAGAAGGGTTTCTTCTTTTTCTATCTTTTGCTTCATTCTTTGTAACAGGTATTTTGCATGCAGATTGGTCTTGGAAGTCGAAGTTGTATTTAACAGTTTCTACACTATTTACAATCCAGAACTGGACCAAGAACTTGAAACTTTAGAAGATACTACAAAATGAAAACTATTAACAAAACTCCTTCCACACAAAGTCTCTAAACACTCATAAGAACTAAATACAATAGAAAACATCAAGTTCAATCCATTAATCATTTCGACTAAACAAAAATGCTCAAATACCATTAAGAACACAGTCTGCTACTTCTCATTAACTGAAATTTCAAAACAAAAGACATCCAACAAAAACATCCACTAACATCCACCTCAAAATGATGGCTTGGGAGACCTTAGATAGTCTTACCCTTTTTCCACACAACCATTGTAGCTAACCTAACTATTTGTTTAGGAAAAAACAAATTTTAGCACATGCCGAGAAACAGGACATGTCGAGCACCTTAGTACATGTTGAGAAATAAGACATGCCAAGCAACTTAGTACCTTCTAAGCAACTTAGTACCTGCTGAGCAACTTAGTACCTGCCGAGCAACTTAGTACCTGCTGGGCAACTTAGTACGTGTTGAGCATTAGGACATGCTAAGCATCAGGACATGCTGAGAAAATTTCTATAAATCCTAATTCCTTGGTTGGATTTCCAAAGGCCTATAAATCACCTCTTCAACACAAAATTAACCTAAAAACACTTATCTAAACAACTAGGGTGTCTATTCACTAGATTGACCCATTTTGCCCTCTTAGTTCATTACAAGATTGGATGAACAAACACCTTACAAAACCAACTTAAACAAATCCAAAATGTTCCTAAACCTCCTAATTTTCCTAAGCAAATAGGAAAGTGCACAACAAAAATAATGAAGGGCCTTTCACCCTAGGTGCTCCTACACCAACTCACCACCACCACTTGTCCAATGGAGGAAAGCCACACAAACTCCAAAAATCGGCACTCAACTAACACTTAAATTATGAGCTTTGTGGTATGTAAAGAACTTCAAAATATATATTTTTAATTTTCTTACAAAATTATCTTAGCTAAATTTGGTGTCTTTTATGTGGGTGCATTCACTTTTATTCGGCTACTAAATTATTTAAAGAGGTTACAGAATATCGGGTTGTCTTACTATTCCAAAATGATGAAATAAAAGAAATCAGATAGAAAGAAGGTTACCTGGATGAGAAAATGACAAGTAGATGAATAAGTAGAGTATTAGCATAAAAGAGTCCCCAAACAATAAGGGGAAACTAAAAAGTATGTGCAAGAAAAAGACAAAGTAAGCATATGGACAAGGCAAATTAAGAGGAAAAAATAATACTATATCGAGCATTTCAATATTTAATAGGATGATACAAAAAATATATATATAAGAGCAAAAAAAAGCAAAATAAAAATTGTTCATGGCTCAAGTAAGGACTAGTTTGCATCAAATTATATGTGAAACTAGGTGGTGGAAAGAAGTGTGGGTAGATAGAATATGTTGTTTATGGACATTGGAGCTAGTGGAGACAAAATAACACTACATAATGGACTATTTGATTTACATGGATGTTTGGTACAACTATTTTGAGAGTGATCGTATGTATGGTTGTTAATAGGAGCTCCTAATTAACTTTACAAGTTATGTAAATTTTAAGTACATTTGAATTATAATTTTCTTTTATAATTTAAAAAATTATTGAAATTTAGGGATGGAAGCTAAATTATAGATTGATAGGGGCAAAAATTATGCAAGTGATCTTTTGATAAAAATAACTTGTCACATAATTGTACAAATATCCTATCCACAGTTATAATATATTTACTTTTTCTCATTTTTACACATTTTTATTTTTTTTATGTTGCAATGGAAAAAAATGCAGCCTAGATGCATTTCATGCATTTTTTATTTAGTTTCATGCCTAACTTAGATTAATGTCTAACTTGTTTGAATATTCATAAATATTGTACTTTTGTATATAGCTAAGCCTACGTAGAACCTTGTTTACTTCTAGTCATATGCTTATTATTTATCTCTATATTTATGTGTATACAATTCTAGTATAATTAACTTATTTGCCTAATTCTGATTATTAATGTTGGAAAGAGACACTGCATAGATGTGTGGATATTGTCATTAATGGAAACTAAACTCAAATTTCACATGTGAAAGTCAGATTGAAAATTGGTTAAGTATGGAAATGAAGAACAACGTGTCAGTGTCTAGTGATAGGTTAGGTGAACTCTTCTAGGATAAAAATTTTGGGTGCGAACATAAGAGAAGTATTTTGGAGGTATGTATATTCTTATTCCAGATTTTGAAGGTATGGTGATACATGGTGTGAAAGTTAGAAGGGTCTGTATATTAGTTTCTGCATTTGACAATGAGAAAAGCCGACGTGGTGGAAAAATATTTATGCGGATGTAGAATATCATTTTTGGCACTAACTCTTATATTCAAATGATGAAGATGATATGTACCTATGCATGTATATGTATACTTAGGTCTGAAGTAAATTTGATTTGTGGATTTGGCCGACATGGTCAACACGTTTCACATTTCCCTAGAACATTTTTCAGCTAACATAGGCAGATTAAATTTTTGGTTGTGGACTTATAAGATTGATGGATTAGGGTTTTAAAATAAGCTAGTGAGATCAAATAAAATTGTGGATGCATGTGAGAAGTGCACAAGGTGTTATGTGAAGGTTTTGATGTAGGTTTTTAAGATCTGATAATCTGATTAGCAAAGAACAACAAAACATGGCAAATAAAGGTACAAGTGTATCAGATCAGAGTAATCAGCTTATATGGAACTATAACTAGGCATTAGTAGATGCTATCTATCAGTTCAATACTTCTTGATCACTATTATGATATTGTAAGGTAGTGATACTTCTACTTTGCATTATAGCCCTATCTTATTGTAATTGAGCAATGTGCCTAAATGCAAGTGCATTCCTAAATCATTGTAAGACAATATTTCTGCAAAGCATAGTCTTGTGGACTCCATCCCCACTATGGTTTTTACCCTAAAAAGGTTTACATGATAAAATCCATATGTTATGGTGTGATTCTTATATGCTTTATGTTCTTGCACTTTACTTTTCTTTTCATGTAATAAGTAGTTTGTGAATTTGAATTTGTAGAACATTGATTCACCCCCCCCACCTTCTCAGTGTTCCCTCCTTCCAACAATTAGTCAGATCTTCAATCCCTTGAAGGAATCCTATCCTCTTGAGGTAGATCTAGGAAGGAAGGATACATTAAGGTTTACAAGAATAGGTCATATATGCATTGGATGATCTTGATCAATCTAAAGTAGAAGTTTGGGAGTTGCAGAGGAATCTCAAAGAAGCCGAAAGTTTCATTACACAATTGAAAACATACTTTAAGCAAGGAAAGATGAAAATAAGAGAACTTTATGACTCGTTACATCAAGAGGATAGTGAGAGCTCAGATAATGAACAATTGAGTCAAGACTTGAAGGAAAAGACTAAAGAGTGTGAGAATCTTAAGAGAGATAATGCAATCATGAAGAATGAGATGGAATCTATATTGATGAAGATAACCAAGGAGATTGAAAATAGGAAGAAGAATGAAGAGAACCTAAATAAGTCCTTAAAATAAAGAAGATATGAGTGTAATAGACTTGTTGCTAATCTGCAGGAAGCCAAGGATATTAAGGAAGAACTAAGAGATGAGGTTGTGATTGCTAATGAATACAAGGAAAAGTTAATGATTAGCTCAACCAAGCTTTATTTGTTGCTTCAAATTTAAAGGATTTCATATGACAAGAGTGGCCTTGGATTTGAGAAAGGAGAAATTTCTAGATCTACTCAAGGAAACCCTAGATCTGAGAAGAAGAAGAAAAATAAGCCATCAACAAGACAACCCAATGCTCAAAGGACCAGTGGTAATTTATTTCTTTGCAAACAAAATGGTCATAAAGCCATGCATTGTAGGAATTAGATGAATCAGAGTAGTGCATCTTTTTCTGGTCAATGTCATAAGTAAAATAAACATGGTCATAGAGAAAGTGAATGTGAAAGTCTTGTGAAGAAATATTCTAACAAAATTAACATCAAGTTTTATGCATGTAATAGATTTGGTCACATTTCAAAGGAGTGTGAAACTAGATGATAAACAAAAATGGGCAAAGGAATATTTTATTCTACAAATTTAATAGACCAGGTCATATTGCAAGGCATTGCAGGACTAACTTGATGCAAACAAGAGAAGTCTGGTAGTTAGAAGCAAAAATACATAGAGAAATGATAAACAAAAAGGAAAAGTGAACGTTGAAGATATTTATAAATAAATGAAGTAGACATGGGTGAAGAGCAATGTTGAGAACACAACAAAAGGGTTCACATTTGGATATGGTTCTAGAAATTCCTCAGGGAATTGAGTTTAGGCCTTTGGCCTAAGGGGATCTTACAAGGAAAACCTTATGAAACCCCTTGTAGATGTTGATGTCTAAATCCGATAGGCATGGAGAAGATGTAATTTGTTGGCACGGAGGTTTTGAAGTCTTTACCTAAAGAATTTGACAAGTTTTGAAGGTGCGCATCTGCTCTTCGTGAACCAGGAAGTGAACTGGGTGTTTGGAAATATTTAGGGCTTGAGTCATTAATGATACCTAAAAGTTAGACATGAAAACTACATAAGGAAATTTATGACTTGAATTTGTCCCTTTGCATTCAAGAAATCGAGAGAAGAAGAGCTTTGCAAGTGAATTCATTGAGATCGAAGTGATAAGGTGATTGTTCAAGGTGATTCATGAAAACCCTAGCTTGGTGAAAGGTATTTATATACGTGTATCTCTAAAATTTGAATATTTCAAAATAAATACTCTAATCATAGTTGATAGCACTAAGAGGCCCCAACCCAAATTCAAGAAACATTTGTTTAAGTCGGTAGAAGTCGATCTGAAGGGTGCATTTTTTAATGTGTTGTATGGGGTTTTGCACATCGAGGATGTTAGGGCATACATTAATTCAATTTTAGATGACCTGGGAACTGATCAATTAAAGGATTTATACAATGTAAGCTTACCAAAAAAAAATGGGAATCTTAAGCCTAAATTCAAAGCCCTAAAAGACAAGAAATTTGACCAATTTGCTAGGTTTTTTATGTTTGAAAAAAATGAATAGATTTAATACATACTAAGAAGGATACATGATTAATTAATATAGCTAAAAAACCATTTAAGATTACCAAGGGGTCATACAGGCAGTGACAAGATTATGGACATCCGGTGGAATCCCCGCATTAAAAATAGTGAAGAACTATATGGTTCATGATGCAACTAGAGTTGTATCTGACAAAAGAGGTATGCCAATCAACAATATAATTGAGGATGATGTGAATCATGCATCAATGGTGATATGGTATAAATTTTATCACTCTAGAAAAGATAATTCAGTGTTTGGAATTGTCATTTACACTACATATCAGATGCTGAAGGATAACCGGGAATATGATCTATGTGAAGTGTTGAGAGGTTGGATGATAGAGAACTTAATGAGGATTACGAAGGATGAAAAGAACACATTAAAATTTGGTACCTTAATCTTCTATATTTTATTTTATTTCATGAATGAATTCCATGGTGTGATCCACTAGATTGGTTTGGTGATAAACTAGTAACAGTTAATATTAGGGAAATGATGTATGGTATGGATAACAAGATGAAGATAGATAAAACTTGGAGTTATTTAAAGGCATTTCAGAGCATGATGAAAGCTCAGGACAAAATTCCTCAATCTATAGTTGAGAAATATAAATATACAATTTGCTTCATGGTGGATACAGACCAATGCCTAATGGAGGTAGTTGAACCAAGAACCTTATGGGTAATGCCTATGGGATATGGGATCTATAAAGAAATCCCTTAGATCCCAATGAGGAAATATTTGGTACATATGCACAAAAATATCTCAAGCTGCATATAGATTTGAATAAACCAAAGATAGCAAGGAATGCCAAAAGGAAGGTTGAAGGACTTGTTGAATACATGGGCATCCCTATGGAAAAGGTAAAGGAAGAAAGAAAAATGACTCAACAAGATTTTGAGAAGCTTGAAGAGATTTTTGCAGCAATTTCAACCAAACCTTCACCTAGTAAGTTACGACAGACTAGGAGTTCTAAATTAAATAAACCTCAAGTTTCACCACCTCTCAAAGAGGCAAAGATGAAGAATACAAAAGAAAATAAAGAATCATTTATCATTGAAGATGATGAGTAAGTTGAATCATATAATGTAGTTGAACAGTTGAAGAAACAGAAGAAGACCAAAGCTTTACAAGCCCCCAAGCCCAAGTCATCTAGTGGAGAAGAACAAGTAAAAAGACAAAATTTGAGTTTGATAAACTTGACATGTATGTGAATTATGTTGAGAAGAACATTAAAACACATGGGGATTTAAGGCCCTTGTTAAAATTATTTGATAATTTTGATAAAGAACGGAAGAGAGTTCTTGAGGAAGCAGTAGTGAAGTACATGTACAGATACAAGAGGGCACTAATTGAAGTAGCATATGAACTACCAAAAAGTCTATATAATATATTTAATGCAAGAAAAGAATATGAACTAGAAAAGGAAAATAGGTTAAGATAAAAATTTATAGTTGATATATGTCTGGTGATTATAGAAGAAGTGAAAATAATTCTAAAGGACTCGGAGAGGGAGTTCAAGATAAAACTAAGGATGAACAAGCTCATGATGGGTGAGACAAAGGATGTCATGGATGAAAAAAAAAAACATTATGAGAGCTTACCTTGAAATAAACCAATATGAATTCAATCCAAAGAATCAAGGTGCAAACACTTCAGTCCCTAAATTTGGATTACCTACAGTTGATGTTCCTAATGTTAAGGAGGTAGAACAACAAGAAGAAATTAATATCCAGGATGCTCTTGAAATAGAGATAGAAAAAGTTGATGTGATGGATATTCCCGAGATCATAATAAGACAAGAGGAGACAAAAGAGAAAGGAGTAGAGACTGAGAATACATAGCAAGATCAAGTGATAGGGAAGCAAGTGGAGACAAAAAAAAAAAGCACAAGTGGAGGGTACTCATCCTCCAGTACAAATGCCATTGACATTGATAGCAAAAGAGCCCAAGGAAGAAGATGAGAGTAAGGTGGTAGTTGAAAAGGAGAAAAGAGAAAAGGGAAAGGCAAGAGACACTACCAAGGTAGTAAAATAGTTTATGGAAAAGGACACCATACAACTCGATCCAGAACTATCTTAAGGTCCAATTGATTTGTCTATTCTCTCACCACTTATCTAACATTTTTTAACATTTATCTACAAAATAAAAAATAAACATTTATCTAAATATCCCTATCATGCACTATAATTGTATCCCAACTTTGCATAAATTTTTAGAATTTAATGCTATCTTTATGTATAAAAAGTAACGCAGAGGTTACAGCAAGAAGTGTGGTCTTTCTCCTTTGTCTCCAATGAGACCCTCAATTAAAATTCTAACCTCCTGGGATCCTAAATCCCTTTATACACAATTTCTTCTACCTATACAAGGTGGTAGAACTATTTCTCAACTCTTCCCAATTAAATACAATCAAATTCAATATCTTGTACTTTTGAGCTTTAGGGACACTAGCCCTATTTCAAGCCTCAAACTAGAAGTCTTCACCAGTGAATTCTCCAAAGAAAAATAACTATTAGGACACATTCCTTGTGTCCTGAGAACCAAGAATCAACCTTTGGTTTAGCCCTCCAACTGTCGTACAATACTTGTCTAGGACTGTCCTAGATTCCTTGTAGTACTATCCAAGAGGTTTTTCCAACTTAACTTTTCCTCCTAATCACCTTCTAGAAAAATAAGGATATATCCAAATACCCTTTTAAAATTTAGGTCAAACCCCAAATCCCTAGACTCCAAATCCACTTCAGCAACACCTAACACTCACCAAGTTTACATACCTAATTAGGTTAATTAGGCTTGGATTTCAAGGCAAGTTCTAGAAATTGGGTGCATGGGATTGAAAAGGTGCTTCATATGTCTTCAAATAACTCCCTAAAACTCAAATCCACTCCTAGTTCACTCAACCAAACTCTCTAATAAACATAACACTTCCCTCTCCTTCATTCTAGGTTGAATACATTGAGATATTTAGCCTAGGGCTTGATGCATGAGGGATTTACCCTTCAATCCATCTCCTGAGCTTTTAGAATCATTAAATACACCACCCTAAATTTCATTTTATAGGATCTTAGAGAAATCCACTAGACAGAATGCAAGTTGGGACTCCATTTGCAAACTGTGTTTCAAATAAGCTTTGTCCTAGACTGCTTTTTGAAAACTAAAACAAAAACCTATCAAATCAAAACTAAATGACTTCTAACTAACTAGAAAGTAACACTAATACATAATAATTTCAAAACATCAAATTGGTTTCCCATTTTCACACCAGATATGGCCATACAGCTCAGAAATGCTCAACAAAACTCTTCAAATTCCATTTCCCATGAATCAAAGTTTCAATACAAAACTTCTAACCATGTAGGTTTGAAGTAAGCACTTTAAAAAACCTCAAATGTGAATTTAGATTGATCAAAAATTCCCTGTGACTGTTGGTCTTCCATCTTGCAATTCTCGAGAAACTTTTGGAAGTTGAATGAGAAACTTTTTGACAAATTTTAACATTTGGCAAAATCTTGTCTTTTTGCACTCGAAGATTTTTGGAATGAATCCAAACATATCAAATTGACATGAAATTCCTAAAATGACATGGATCCAAATGATTTAACACTAAGGACTCTAAAAACATAAAAACATGCTTAAAGCAACATAAGCCTAACTAGGTGATCCAAATGGACTATGGCATCTCTAAGCCCATAAGATTGCCTAAGAGATCCTTGACCACACACTCATGGATCCAAAACCAAAATAGGATGATCTTCTAAGATCAATCCCTTTATTACAAACATGAAAATTGTAGGATGACAGTCAATCAGTAACAGTCATGGGTCCACTGCACCATACTCCTTAAGACAAAATTAACTCAAGTCCCTTGAGTTGGGAGATCTTTCATATTGAAACCAGTCTTCTTGATATCCTCAGGTGTCAAACAAGTAGCATCCTCTACTGAATGGTGTTTCCATTTGACTAGATATTCATAGAAGGTGGATCTCCTGGTTTGTTTGGCTATCCTCTTGTCCAGTATACAATCAATCTCTTGTGTTGGTGTTTTTGGTAGATCTTGTAGCTCCTTGTCCTATGGTAGATCTTGAGTACCTACAATGGATACATTAGTGATAGGACCTTTGAATGGATATAGGTGAGCTACATTGAAAATGGGGGATAAACTAATGGTTGAAGGTAATTCAATTTTGTATGTATTATTTCCATATTTCTTCAAGATTCTGAAAGGGCCTATCTTTTTCATCATCAGTTTGGTGTACTTTTCCTTTGGTAGTCTTTCCTTCTTCAGGTGAACCATAACAATGTCTCCAACTTTGAATTGGACATCTCTCCTCTTGGTACATGTTTCTTGTTTATACTTCTCAAAGGTTTTTTATAGTTTGTCCTTCACTTTTTCATGAATGTTCTTCATTACCTCTCCAAAATCCTCAACTTGGGAGCCCCTTTGGACAAAATCCTAAATGTTTCTTAGCTCCAAGACACACCTAGGGTGTGATCCATAAACAATTTGGAAAGAACTGAGTCCTGAACTTCTATTGACAGAGTCATTATATGAAAACTTTGCTTGTGGAAGGATTGAATCCCATGTCACTCCATACTCCTTTGTCATGCATCTTAGCAAGTTTCCTAGAGACCTATTAATGACCTTAGTCTGTCCATATGATTGAGGGTGATAGGAAGATGACATGGCTAGGTTTTTTCCAAGTATTTTCCATAGGGTATGCCAAAAATGTCCCACAAACTTGGGGTCTTTGTCTAAAACAATGGTAAGTGGCCAACCATGGAATCTCACAATCTCCTTGAAGAATAGCCCTGCAATACTTGAGACATCATGTGTAGTCTCACAAGGTAAGAAGTCTTCCATCTTGGAGAACCTATCTACAAACACATAAACACTATCATAGCATGCCTTTGTCCTTGGAAGAACCAATACAAAATCCATGCTGATGGAGTCCCACAGTTTGTTAGGGATGGGTAATGGTATGTACAATCCTACATTTGAACTGGTTCCTTTGGCTTTTTGAAAAACTACACAACAACCCATAAATCTTCTTATCTCAGTCTACATTTTGGGCCAGAATTAGATCCTTCTTACTAGCTCAAGTGTCTTGTCAAAACCAAAATGGCCTGATAGACATCCACAATGCTTCTCTTTTATGATTTTCTCCCTCATGGAACAATCATGGATGCACAATTGACTCCCTTTGAACAACAATCCTTCTTGAATCATATATTCTGCAAATTCAGTGTGATATTTATCTCCTAGTTCCAAACACACTTGGTAAATTTCTTTGAAGTCTACAACATTGGGATACATATTCTTGAGGACATAGATACCTACACTTTCCAAGGCCACTTGTATAGCCAAATTCCTTCTGCTCGATGCATCAGCTACCTTGTTAGCTACTACATTTTTATGCTTTATGGTAAAAGTGAATGCTTGCAAGTACTCCATCCACTTGAGGTGTCTATCGTTCATTTTCTCCTACCTGTTAAGAAAACTCAAAGCATGATTGTCAGTAAATACAACAAATTCTTTTGGAAATAAGTAATGCCTCCACTTTCTTAGTGATTGGACCATAGCATACATCTCCAAATCATATGTAGAGTACCTTTTCTTATCTTAACTAATATTTTCACTAAAGAATGCCATGGGTCTCCCTTCTTGACTAAGAACACCCCCAATAGCTCTCTTACTAGTATCACATTCAATGGTAAACACCTTGTGAAAATCAGGGAGAGTTAAGATAGGTTGTTGAGAGACTCTTGTCTTCAAATATTCAAAGGACTTGTTTGCAGCATCAGTCCATACAAATTTGCATTTCCTTCCCCCTTTGATAGTGTCTATCTTTGGTGCACTCACCCCACTGAAATTATTCACAAATTTCCTATAGAAGCTAGCTAGCCCATGGAAACTTTTGACCTCACTGAAAGATTTTGGAGTGGGCCAATTTAGTATGGCTTCAACCTTGGAAGGATCCATTTTCAAATTACCCTTGGAGATAACAAATCCAAGAAATATCAGTTCCTCTTGCATAAACACACATTTTTTCAAATGTATCCTCAACTTTTCTTCATGTAGCTTCTTCATTACCATATCTAGATGTATCAAATGCTCCTCTTTATCTTTTCTAAAGATCAATATGTCATCTAAATAAACAACTACAAAGTGATTTATGAAAGGATTAAGGACCTCATTCATCAATCTCATAAAAGTACTAGGAGCATTAGAGAGGCCAAAGGGCATCACTACCCATTCAAGCAACCCCTCATTGGTTTTGAAATTTGTCTTCCACTCATCCCCTTCTCTGATCCTAATTTGATGATACCCACTCTTTAGATCAATCTTTGAGTAATATTTTGCTCCTCCTAGGCAGTCCATGAGATATTCTATCCTTGGCATAGGAAACCTATATCTGATGGTTATCCTATTGATGTCTCTAGAGTCAGTATATATCCTCCATGTACCCTCTTTCTTAGGTGCTAGGACTGCAGGGACTACACAAGGGCTAGGCTCTTCCTAATGAAGCCTTTTTCCATCAACTCTTGAATCTATCTTGTAACTTTTGCATTTTTATCATGGGTCAACTTGTAAGCAGCCTTATTTAGCAAGGTAGAACCAGGTATGAGGTCTATACAGTGGCTAATATCCCTATGTGGTGGTAAAACATCATTACTCTTGTCTACAACTATCCCTTTGTATTTATTCAACAAATCTGCTACTTCCTTGGGGTCAACAATTCTCTGAGGTTCTTGAACTTTTGGTGTCTTCTTAGGCTCTGTTTTGGGATTTACTATGATGGAAAAACAAGATGTGTCTCTTTCCTTGAGGAATTTCAAAAATTCCTTCTCTCCTACTAAGGTAACATTGTTTGTTAAAGCTCTGTATTTCTCAAACTCAAGGAGGGGTGTCTTAGTGTAACTAATCCCATTCTTAGTCAAAGTATATACATTTGTCTTACCCCCATGTTGAGAATAAACATCATATTTCCAAGGCCTTCCTAGGAGAAGATTACATGCATCCATATTCACAACTTCACACAACTTGAAACTCTACCCAACATTGCTCATCTACCAAAGTTTGTTGGTCTTTATTAAGCCAAAATACTTTATAAGGGCTTGGATGGGGTATTTTCTTCAAACCAATCTTATCTATCATTGAGTTAGAAACTAAATTCTCTGTGGAACTAGAATCAACAATTACTTTGCAAATTTTACCAAGTACCTTGCAATGAGTTTGGAATAGATTCTTCCTCTGTGGAGGTTCCTTGGGAGTTGGTACCTTGAAGAGTGTTCTATTGAACATTATTCACTCTCCTTGTTTAGGTTCTGCAGGTCTAGATGTAGTGGTGTGATAGGAAGTCATGCTTTGACAGTCCTCATCTTGGGTGAGTTGGACTGTCCTATCTCCTCCTGATGTGCTAGCCTTGTTTGGGCATCTAAAAGATTGGTGACCAATCTGATTGCAGGAGAAACACTTTCCCATGAACATAGAGATACTTCTACCTCCTGACCTTCCTCTTCTATTTCCCCTACCCCATATGAAATTACCTATGTGATTCTTCTCTCTGTCATACTCTTAGTGATTGGATTCTCCTTGTGGTCTTGGAGATGATCCTCTTCCTTGAAACCTTCCTCTACCTCTGAAACCATTTCCCCTTCCTCTATTGTTATATTCTCCTCTCCTCTTTTGTTTATCTTCAATCTTCATAGCCATCTAATAGCACTGGTGTACAGATTGGGGACAAAACAAACTTAGTTCATCTTGAATATTGTACTTAAGCCCATTCATGTATCTAGCAAGTTTTTGTTTCTCACTTTTAGGGGTCTTTGTCTTCATAGAGATCTTGTGGAATTCATCAGTGTAAGATCCCACATCAAGATCCTTCTGCTTTAAATTTTGTAACTTCTTATGTAGAGTTACCTCATAGTCTTCAGGAACAAATTGTTTGTTTACTTCTCTCAACATCTTCTTCCATGTGGTTATAGGGTCCTTCTCTTTCTCTACCCTCTCCCTTTGTAGGAAATTCCACCAACTTAGTGCAGGTCCTTTCATTTTAGACATGGAAATCATTGTTCTTTATGAGATAGGGACATCCTCACATTCAAAATAATTTTCTAGGGCCTCCACCCAATCCATGCATTCCTCAGGGTCCATCTTGCCCATAAACATTGGTCGGTCTGGTTTGTTATCTCTCCTAACCACTCTCTCAAAATCTTCTAAAATCCTTTGCTCTTCTGGCACCCTTGTCTTGTATGTCTCAGTCTCCTCCTCTTCTTCTTCTTGGTCTAATTCTGAATCATCACCAATAGTCCTACTTATCTAAGAACTCTTAAATTTCTCTATTTATGCTTCCATCTTATTCTTAGCTGTCTGCTCCCTCACAATCTTGGCTAGCTCCATGTTGGTGACCCTAATAGGGATCTCTCCATCAGTATAATCAATCTTCTCTTCCATTCTTATTCCCAAGATCTTTTCTAGGCTCTGATACCACCTAATGCAGAGGTTACAAAAAGAAGTGTGGTCTTTCTCCTTTGTCTCCAATGAGACCCTCAATTTAAATTCTAACCTCCTAGGATCCTAGATCCCTTTATACACAATGTCTTCTACCTATACAAGGTGGTAGAAGTGTTTCTCAACTCTTCCCAATTGAATACAATCAAATTCAATATCTTGTACTTTTGAGCTTTAAGGACACTAGCCCTATTTCAAGCCTCAAACTAGAAGTCTTCACCAGTGACTTCTCCAAAGAAAACTAACTATTGGGACACCTTCCTTGTGTCCTAAGAACCAAGAATCACCCTTTGGTTCCACCGGCCTCCAACTGTCATATAGTACTTATCTAGGACTATCCTAGATTCCTTGTAGTATTATCTAGGAGGTTTTTCCAACTTAACTTTTCCTCCTGATCACTTTCTAGAAAACTAAGGATATATATAGATACCCTTTTGTAAGTTAGGTCAAACCCCAAAGCCCTAAACTCCAACTCTACTCCAGCAACACCTAACACTCACCAAGTTCGCGGACCTAATTGGCCTAATTAGGCTTGGATTTCAAGGCAAGTTCTAGTTATTGGGTGCATGGGATTGAAATAGTGCTTCATATGTCTTCAACTAACTCCCTAAAACTAAAATCCACTCCTAGTTCACTCAACCAAACTCTCTAATAAACATAACACTTCCCTCTCCTTCATTCTAGGCTGAATACATTGAGATATTCAGCCTAGGGCTTGATGCATGAGGGATTTACCCTTCGATCCATCTCTTGATCTTTTAGAATCATTAAATACACCATCCTAGCTTTCAATTTCTAGGATCTTAGAGAAATCCACCAGACAAAATGCAAGTTAGGACTCCATTTGCAAACTGTGCTTCAAATAAGCTCTTTCCTGGACTTCTTTTTGAAAATTGAAACAAAAACCTATCAAATCAAAACTAAATGACTTCTAACCAACTGGAAAGTAACAATAAAACATAAGAATTTCAAAACATCAAATTGGTTTCCCAAGTTCACACCAGATACGGTTGTACAACTCAGAAATGCTCAGAAAAACTCTTCATATTCCATTTCCCATGTATCAAAGTTTCAATATAGAACTTATAACCATGTGGGTTCAAAGTAAGCACTTAAAAAAACCTAAAATGTGAAGTTAGATTGATCAAAAATTCCCTATGACTGTTGGGATTCCATTTTGCAACTCTCAAGCAACTTTTGGAAGTTGCATGAGCAACTTTTTAACATTTGGCAAAATCTTGTCTTTTTTCACTCGAAGACTTTTGGAATGAATCCAAACCTATCAAATTGACATTAAATGACTAAAATGACATGGATCCAAAGGATTTAACACTAAGGACTCTAAAAACATAAAAACATGCTTAAAATAACATAAGCCTAACTAGGTGATCCAAATGGACTAAGACATCTCTAAGCTCATAAGATTGCCTAAGAGATCCTTGACCACACACTCATGGATCAAAAACCAAAATAGGATGATCTTCTAAGATCAATCCCTTTATTAAAAACATGAAACTTGTAGGATGACAGTCAGTCAGTGACAGTCATGGGTGCACTGCACCAAAAAGTCATCAACATGCACTTAATTATGTGGAGAATCATTAATTATCAAAAGAACAATATTTGCATCTTGTTGAGAAACAAGATGAATAAAAATGCTAAGATCGTAAGAATTTGATTTCAAATATAGAAACAAAGATGACATGAGTAGACAATGTGGTTACACATTCAATATAAAATCATAAAAAATAGAAAACCAAAGATAAGACTAGATTTACTTGGAAAAGTCTTTGATAAAAAATCCACAAAAGAAAGATGACAAGTATATTATTAATCTTCAAGAAGTAATATACAATAACAAACTTCACTACAATTATTTGAGAAATCCAACAACACCTTGTTACCTACAACTTAATATAAACTACTCTCTTCTAGCTCCAGTTTATAAAAAAATGTGGAAGGTAAAACCACTATGATAACCTAAAATAACAAGCAAATACCACTTGTAAAAACTCAAGCCTAGCATAATGGGTAACCAATAAATATAATAATAAATAAATTCACATGGCTCCCACATGAGTTCCTATTCCATAGTAAATCAAATTTTTTAACTCCCTAATACACCATAATTTCTTAACAACTCCACAAATAGATCCTATAACAACATGCAAACTTTGGTGCCCCATCCAATATAACATGCAAATCAAGATGATATTGCTCTCCAAATTGGATGTCAAAAAGGGAACATTCTTGTAAAATGCTTTGAAACCACCACCATACACATTTCCACCTATATTAATGTAATTGCATTTTTTTATAAGATAATTAAATATTAATTTTTTTTTCTCTCATATCTCCTAAGCATCCAAGGAAAAAAATCAGGAAACACAGAGACACTTAAAAATGACTTAATATTATAAGGTTAATTTCACCTTAACTTAATATTTCCTCACTTGACACTATATATTACAATTGTAATAATGAGATACAAATAATTCAATTTGATCAAGGCTCTTGGTCTTCTTATACCAAGAGAACCTATTTGTGGTCACTAGCTTCATGAGAGAATCTACACCATTGTCCAAAGAATATTTTTTTTAAATCAGGACATTACCATTCTTAACCATTTTTTATATAACACAATAATGGACATCAACATAATTAGTATGATCATGATACATAATATTTTTGGCCATACATATGGCACTCTAATTGTCATATTTGACCCTCACAGTTGTGTAATCAAAATAAATACATGTACCAAGTCTTTGTAACCATACTTACTCCTTAGAAATATGCATAGTAGTTACATGTACTTTACTTCAATGGTGGACAACGTAGTTGTAGGCTATATTTTAGTCATCTAACTTATTATACCTCCAAATAAAGTAAACATATAGTCACTGATGGACCTTCGAATATCCAAGTCAACTACCCAATCTACATTAAAAAATAAAACCTATATGTCTAATGAGTTGAACACATATTTAATACTATGATAAATCCAATATTAATCCTATGTTTCACAAAAAGCTAAACACCTTTAACATAAGTTTAATCCTCTATACTAAGGTAAGACATAAATATGCTCAAAACTCCCACTGCTTGGAATATGTATGGTCTAATACAAACCATTGCATACATGAAACTACCAATTCTACTATCATAAATAAACTTGGACATCTCTTCAAAATCATCATCATAATAAGTAAAAATGTCTAAAATTAACTAAGTACCAAATAAAATGGAGTATTTGTTGGCTTAAAATCCTATCTTTTAAACCTTAGCTAATGATATTGATATAGTTACTCACACTTAACCAATTTTCTTGTGAAAATGATGTCTGGTTGTCTATAGTCCAATGATATATTTAGCAGTCATGACATACTTCATTTAAATGTGCCAAAAAATTGAGTCTTGAGCTCTATAATCATACCTTGCTATTACCCATTAGCAACATGTCATCAACATGTAAGATAATAATTAATATTTGATCATAAATAACCTTAATATAAGCACAATGATCTTCTTCACTCATAAAAAAACCCAATTTCAATGCAAACTCATCAAACTTCTAGTACCATTTTTTGGATGAATATTTCAAACCATACAAATGTTGGTTTAACTGGCAAACCAAGTGTTCTTTTTCAAAATCACAAGGAAAAATAATAGATAATAAGAATATAATATAAGTTATTGTAGATATAGGAAAGAAGATTTCACCAAAATCAACTCCCTCTCTCTAGGAGTAGCCTTTGGCCACCAATTTAGCCTTGTACCTCTCTATCCAATCATCTACACTAAATTTATTCTTTAACACCCATTTGCAACCACTAGATGTTCTCCATCTTATTATTCATCCACATGTGCATATTCTTCTTTTCAATATTTGCCCTTAAGTGCACTATTTTTATCTTATATTTTCGTTCTTCCTATGGGACCACTTGTGCTCTTGCATTAGCATTCCAAGTGTAATACTAGCAGTTGAGACATTATTATTATCAAAGTCTTGACTTGGAGCCTTAGTAAGTTGTAGTTTTGCTCTATTTTGTATTTTGTGCCCTTGCATGTGGTTGTATGAATTAAGTTCCTTGGTTTGCTCTCTCTCTCTCTCTCTCTCTCTCTCTCTCTCTCTCTCTCTCTCTCTCTCTCTCTCTCTCTCTCTCTCTCACACACACACACACACACACACATAACTTTATTATATATTTATGCTTGGTTATCACCCATTTTAGTGTGTGCTTGTTCTTCTATGCATCAATAAACTTTATTGTATATTTAATTAATAAAATTTTAAATATTTACCCCTTTTATTAATTCAATGTCATCAATTCTATGAGGACCCTTAATTATAGGTGTGACCCCTTAATTATTTCATCCATTCAATCATCATTTACATACATATGTCCTATTATCATGTGTGGACCACTTCATACATTATGCTTGTTACAATTTGATTTTGTGCATGTTTTTTAGTATCCCCATGTCCATATTGGTTCTCGAGTGGCATGTATAGGGCAGTCTAAGTTGTATGGTGCAACCCAACTCGACCCTTACATAGAAAATGGGGCCCAAATTTAAACCAAACAGAGGTCTTTTGATTTTGAGTGGGATTCCAATTGTATGTCAATCTACTCTAAATTTTGTGCCCCAAAATGGCTAGGTGAGGTATAAATACAAGGTTACCTCCCTCATTTTGGGATCCATCTCTAACATATGACATCTATTATCAAATGCAATCCAATTTCAATTATTCAAGGAGAAAACTAGCATCCAATCACATTAATAACTTAAGGCATATTACTCCTCATATCCTTCATGGTGGAAAGAATCAACAATCATCATGAAAGCATGTCTTTTGTGATATCATATTAGGTCTTTGTGGATCCATGCTATTGTATCAACATTTCTTATCTTATTTCAAGAAGCACATACATTGTCAAGGCATAAGACATTAACCAAGCCTTTGTTACTAATAGAACACTTTATTTCCTTTCATGCAATTTAAATTTGATTTCAAGGTTAATTCCTAAATAGGATTTTGAGCGAGACAAACCCCTTCCTCCAAAAATTCTTCTCATTTTCTATGTGCAAGTGATGGAGTTTCAGATTTAGCTATAAGAAAGTCTGATACTCCACTACAGAGCCTTGGCTTTTTCATCAATTTTTATCAGATCAAGGGTGACTCTCACAATAAAGGGTGACGCTAGTTGTCCCTTACACTCAAGGTAGCATTGTATGACAAATGTTGGCTATAATTTGGTGTAAAGGTTAGTTTCTGCATTTTCTTTCCATATTTGGTCCTGAGATTAAGTTATCGGTCTTTTAACTATCTATATTATGTGTAAGGATCCTTTCTCTCTCTTCCTAGCCCTAGATCTCTCATTATTCATTCACATTTTCACAATCATCTTCCATAAAAGAGAAGGATAACTACATTCACTCAGTTCTTGAGCCTCCTCAAGCCTAGTGGATCATCTTCCTTCCAATGTAAGAGGAGATAAGCCTATATTTCCTATTTTTCTCATATAAGCTAGTGAACACTATTTTTTCATTACAGTTGCATTAAGCACTTTGCATATGTTGATTTAATTAATTATGCACATGCTTAAGAATATTCTCATACATATTATTATGCCTCACTAAGCACATATTTGCACATTCATGCTCTAGCTTAAGTTAACTTAGTTGAGCATAAATTTATGTTAGTCTTGTCTAGTTGGGCTCCAGTTTGCACACTATGTATACCATGTACTTCTAGTTTGTATATCTTAGCTCTAGTTTGTTATTTTTGTCTTGAATTGTCTTTTGCAAATCTTTAGTATTCTTGTTTTCTATAAATAAATCCATTCCTTCATTGTAATATATCCCAAACCCAATACATTATTGTGCAATCAATACAAAATTCTTGGGTTGTTATCTCTTTTTTGTGATAGGTGTTTTTCTTGCAAATGATCCTTGATGCTTTTAGTTGTTTCATCCACTCCTACATAGAATTAGAGCTCAATCGTTGCTCTTACATGGCATCAGAATGTCATATATGACAAGTTCATGTTTGCAATCTTGAGGGATCCAACAGTGGGTGATTTTTTTGTGCACATTGGGGTCAAATGGCAATTGCCAATATTGTATTTGCAACATTGAAAACCTCTAAAATTAACTGTCATTTTGTCAAAAATTGAGCAATTAAAAATTTGGGTTGAAAATTGGCCAAGGGCACAAAAATTAAGGAGAAATCTAGATCTTAAGCTAAAAAAATATGGGTACTTTGGCACAAAATTAACATTTTCAATGAGCTCATAAAGCCCAAAAACCTATAAGTTGATAGTAAAATTGTTGAAATTGGGCTTAGTTGAATCGGGGTAAAAAAATTATATTTGAGGTAAAACTCTTGTAGGGACTTGTATGGTCTAAACTATATGTAATGCACCATCATAGAGCATAGTTAGAGCATGAGAAAGGAGAAAAAAATTTGACGTCTCCTTCAAAAAAAAAAATTATAAACAAGTTTGTGTGCATTAAGTACTCCACAATCTGCGCAGGCATAGTATCAGTTGATGTCATCTGGTCAACCCTTGACCTTGAACCTCTATTTAAACTATATTTCCAAAAATAGAAGCCACCTCTAGATTTAGTAAGCTTCTAAATTTTGCATCAATAAAAATTCTGGCATTTGAAAGCATATTTTGACAACTGAGTTTTATTTCGATAGGATGCATTTTTTCTGGCAAAAGGAGTATTCTAGGAATATTTTGTAATGAATATACGAATTCAAAAAGGAATTCATTGAATAATAAAAGGTAAGAGAAAACCTTTAAATATTGTAAAAATTATGGATAATAACATAAACTCAAACATAAGTGTTGTGTGCATCAAAAGTCTCGAATAGATTCCTTCAAAAGAGTGTTTAAACACAAGAGTGAAATCCCAACAGTCTTAGGAAGCCAACCAGTTTGAAATGACGAGTCTCTAGAAAATAAAACCATAAACAAGATTACAAATATTTTGAAATCTACAAAATTGGGTAGCCCAACTTGGCGGGACCATAACTTTTCACTCGAAGCTCAAAATTTGAAATTGTTTGATTTGTTAAAAATGTATCAAAGAGAACTAGTTTTAGTTCCTTAGAACGATGCCTTTGGAAATCATTTTAAGGAAAAAACAATAATTTTGAAACCCATTCCACTCCAAAGCCCCTAAAAAATGTAAATTATTGAAACGTAGAAAATACAAAGACATTATATTTTCAGTTTTTTTGGTTTTTCTCATTCTTTTCAGCTCCAAATGGCTCTAGACCTTTCCCAACATGGCCTAGATCATCCCTGAACTATTTTGGATAGATTTTTCATGTTTTAGATCAGCTCCAGATAGCTCTTGATCACTCCCTACATGAGTTGAATCACCCGCGTACATTGGATTAGACAGTTACATGACTATCAAATATTTTCTCACATTCTTAGTTGACTAGTTCGACCTCTAAGGCATAAAGAGATCCATTTGGTTTTTTCACATAAAATTGAGCATAAAATATCAAAATCATGAAAATTATATATTTTTGCAAATCTAATTTGGCATGGATTTATTTGTGGTAGTAGATTGATCAAAATTTGCACCATTTTTGTGTACCAAGCCTCCAAAGTCAGGCTTCTTTTATGCACTTTTGGGGCCATAACTTGAGAAAATAGAATCCTTTTTTAACTTCCACACATATTTGTAAACCTTTCAGTGTCCTTTATATATATCTTAGATCCTTTTATGTATATGTTTTTATTAGCTATATAGTGGTCTTATATTTTTTTATTTCTTAATTTTTGTGCTTTCTTGACTAATAAAGTTGTATAGCAGTTGGTTTTTATTAATGTGTGGGGGGGCAGGTTAGAATCATCCCCTTTCTAATTCACATATTTTTGTATCCCTTTCCTAATATAAAAATAAATTCTAATGGTGGATTCTATTGAGAAACTCACACCTCGTAACTATCACACCTGGAAACAGGATATGACGAGATTGCTTCAATCCCTGGATATATAGTCCTATCTTGATGAGAACCAAACTAATTTAAACCATGCCTTTTAGGTTGTATATTGTAGGAACAAGATGGATTAAACCATGGTTTTTATTTTTTTCAGTATTTTAGAGAGTCTTTAGTTCCATATTGATTCCTACATCGCACCTAGGGCTAGGTGGCTCAATGAGTTTCATGCACTACAACTTGAGATTGGTTTGACATCATTAACACATGATTCATTTCATTGTTAGAATGGATTTTGGGTGCAATAATAGGGAGTCACTTGTTTGGTTTTAACTGATGGAAACTAAGTCATAACTATCATGAAATATAATCAGTAAAGTAAAGACATAATCAGTAAGAAGGATTCATGATCGGTAATGCAAGAAGTTGGCTAAGTCTAGCAGATCGGTAGACAGTGAGGACAACACTTTGGTAGTTATCATGATAGAAGTGGAATCATGAGGAGCGATCACATGTACAACATAAATATGTTTATATTTCTGTGTGGTTCCAACCACAACTCATTTGGTTGATCGGTAAGAGATTTTTTGGTGTCACAGACACTAAGACATGTAAGAACACTTGTGTTATTGAGAAATAGTTGGTAAATTCCAAATCGGTGAGAGGTATAGAAAGTGTGATGATATTTGATGATATAATGATGTGGAATATAGATTATGGAAGTGATGAGATGGTGTTTATGGGATCAATGCAATTATATGAGGTGGATTTATGGTGATGCATTGGAGAAGTCAAAATGTGTTTGACTACCTTGGAGATATAACTTGAAAACCTTATTTTGATCAAATGTGGTCATGATAAAACGTGTTATACATAAAGATTATCACTTTGGCGAATGGTGCTTATGCAGGAAAGTATTTGAAGTTCATTTTTGGTATGGTTAATGTCGGTGCAAGTTGTGTATATAATGGGAACTGCTCATATCGAAATGGTTGTTGTTATTAGTGATGTGATTAGGGTTTTGTGATTTCAATCAGTGTGATTTAGGGTTTTGGTTAGAGAATTGATTGAGATAGTGCAGTGAGAAGTTATAGAGTACAAAGAACATACTATATTTGATAGGCAAGCAGTGCTACATCTAGATCATTCATCTTGTTGTTCCTTAATAGTTGCAATAAGAAAAATCCCTTAACCGGGTGAACCCTAACAGGTTCCTATTGTAAATACCTTAACCGGGTGAACTCATAGAAGATTTTTAAATCCTCTAGCAAGGTAGATCATAACTGATTTGATTGTACTCCTAATAGTGTACTTGTCACTCCTAACAAGGTGAACCCTCATAAAGGGTATTTGTAGCTCCTAACAATGAAAACTCATTTATTGCAGTAGTGGTCTTGTGTGTGTCATCCCCACCATGGTTTTATCCCTCTAACCAAGGGTTTCCATGATAAAATATATGTGTCATGTGTGATGAGTTTGTGGATTCTTGATATTGTTTACTTCTATTTGCATACTTATGTTATATGTTTTGTTGTTTGGAAATTAATATTGTTGTTATTCAGATTGGTGGTTGAATTTGTTCATTACCTATTTGTATTGGTTCACCCCCTCTTAGTACCTAAGAATTCTAACAATTGGTATCATAGCATTGGTCCTCTTGGTGATAAGCCTAACAGCTTGAGGAAAAGATCCACTATCTTGGAGGGTTACAGGTATGAGATGCAACTTGAGAATGCAAACAAGATGAACAATGAGCTACAGGAAAATATGTAGCAGTCACTTGTCAAAAGGAGAGAAATTACTGAGTATTTATGTGAAAGCCAGAATTACGTTGATCAACTATCTAAAGGTAGTATGTTTGAAGAATCCGAGGAAGCAATTGCAGATCTGATGAATAAGAACAAGGGACTTAAAGAAAGAAGAAGTGGTGAATCTGAAAAGAGAGCTTGAAAGTCAATCTATTAGGATGTGTGAAGACCTTGAAGGAAGAAGAACACTTGAAGATGCAAGGAAGACTGCAAAATATGCCAAGAAAGTTGTTAAGGATGCATGAAGGAAAGGGAGGAATAATTATTTAGGATATCTCAAGAGAATGTTGTCATGCATGAGCACCTTCATGACACAAATAAGGAGAATAAACAAATTTTGAATGAAAATGAATGAAAGCCTTAGAGAGGAGAATGAGAAACTGAAGAAGGAATTGCAAATTGGTAAAGAAGCAAATGAAAAGTTGAAATAATACAATGAGAGCTCACAGAAGACTGATGAACAACTGAAAATTCAAAGAAGAAATAAAGACACAACCGGTCTTGGTTACACAAATCAAGGAATATTTGAAATCAGTGAGCCATCTAAATATGAACCTAAGAAGCCACAAAAAGATGCGAAGGTAGATTCAAGCAATTATGGTAAGAAACGTAACAAACCTATCTGGTTTAATTGTGGAAAACCTGGTCATACTACAAATGTATGTAGGATAAAATTTGTGAGTAGACCATATTATTTTGGTTTTTATTGCAATAATTGTCATAAGTATGGTCATATTGCTTATGAGTCTAGATCTAAACCTATTAGTGGTGGTATTTTTGATGGATATTATTTTACATGCAGTAAATATGGACACAAATATGGAGATTGTGGGTCAAGAGTGTAATCACCTAGATCTCTTGTCAAACTAGCGAATGTTGTTGGAAGGGAAAGAAAATTAAATATTATATTCTTAGTATGTGGTAACTATGGTCACCTTGTAGTAAATTGCAGAATGAGAACTCGAAGAGTAAATGCTGGACCTTGGAGGTCAAATGGTATGGCTTGTTTCCAATGCCATAGGGTTGGTCGCCTTGCTAGAGATTACAGATTCAGGAACCGACCTCCTAACCAGTCTAAGGATAGGAAGGGAAAGAAGATTTTAAATGTTGATGAAGTCAAAAATGAGATGAAGAAGACTTGGATGAAGAAAGAAAAGAAATAGAAAGAGGTCAAGCCACCTTAAGGGAATCCACCATCATGTGGTACATAGGATTATTCTTCAAACTAAGCATATTATTTGCTTAGGGGGAGCACTTATAGACAAATCATTTATTGATCCCCTAGATCTAAGAGCGGTAAGATCTATATGAACTTTATGGTGTAAATTTCTATGATTTTTATTTTTCTAAAGAGTTTGAAGTTAGTGATTCTGTGTCGATCACACTAAGATTTGATGGTATATATCTATTTGATATTGATTATAACTATTGGTTGAGTACCAACCGGTGGATATTTGTTAACCAATGACATGACATTATTCCTTCCATTGAAGTGTGCAACATCTATTTCTCAAATGATAAATAGAGGAAAAGTGATTTCATTTTGCACCTTTACTTTCATTCGAGAGTTGTCTTGAGCTATAGTGTGCAATAATTAATTTTGAGTTCATATTTTGAGCTAACTTTTTATCAAGTTTTCATGAATCCCTAACCAGTGTATTACAAGTTATCAGTTTAGTTTGTTGTTATATTTGTGTGCTATTATAGTTGATTCAAATGATAAAGAACATCAATACTCCTATTTTGGTTAACATCACTGAGAAGCCTTGACCTGTGTTCAAAATCCATCCAATCAAAGTGGTCGAGATTGATATGACAAGTGCCCTATCCACTATTCCTTAGGGAGCAATGTTGATCGAGGATGTTGGGTCCTATATCCTTTGAAAAATTGAAGAATTGGAAGCTGAAGCAATCAAGAAAGAGTATAATGGTATGTGCATCAATGGTGTGTTGGAACATGAGTATAAAAATCTACAAGAAAATGGTTTAACATATGCGGTGAATATTCTCATTGAATTCCATCCTGATTGGATTCGTAATGTGTTGAGTAGAGTTCATGATCAATTTATATGGTTGGGAAGACCACACAATATTTCTAAGATTATGATTCACAGGGTTACATGGTTTCAAGTGTAAGGACTAGAATGTACATTGAGAATTATGGCAACACATTTGGTTACTGAGCTAACCAAATCCAGACAAGATGACAGAGTAATGAGAATTAATCATATTGAAGATAAGGAGGTTTGCTTCCCATCCATGGTGACATGTTATATATTTTACCAATCATGTCATGTTAATATTGTGCCTGGTGGTGCTATCCATGCTGCCTATTGCATTATTAAAGTTGATTCAGTGTATGATCTATGTGAGATGATTAGGAGTCATTTTATGAAAAACCTAGAGAGTATAAAGAAAGATAAGAAGAAGTCATTTTAGTATGGTGCCCTGCTAGTATGTATGTTTTTCTATATCCAAAATTTATCCCCCAATAGAGGTAAAGTTACATGGTTAAAGGACAAATCAATAGTTGTTCAGATAAGTGAATTCATAAAGGAATTGGGTGATAACTTTAACAATGTTATATGGGGATATTTCATATATTTACAAACTAAGATGCATAAACATGAAAGGATACCAGCTAGCATTATAGAAAAGTACAAAAATGATATTTGTTTTCTAGTAGACATCGATACATGCATTGTGTAGGCAATTGAACCTAGGACATATTGGATTGCACCTATGGGGTATGAAGTAGAGGGTGATTTAGTAACTTTACATGCTGATGAATTATTGTCAAAACCTTTAGAAAAACAAGCACAAAGATTTGACACATATGATGAAGTCTTTGCCAAAATTCAAATGGAATTGAAGAAACCAGTCATTGAGAGGAAAACAAGGAGAGTGTTATCTAACCTAGAAATTTTTTTTGGCAATGATGAAGCATGAACATCTTGCACTGCTGAAATTAAAGACCCATTGCTAACATTCATTTTACTTATGCAAAGGTGAAGAGAAAAAAGAGAAAACTAGAAGTAAAGGAAGTTAAATCAAAGGTGGAACCAGTATGGAAGAAAGGACAAAGTACTCTTGTTATGAAGAAAACATACAAGAGGAAGAGAAAATCCACATAGGAGAAGAGTGATCGAAAAGAAACATAAGAGGATGAGGAAGAAAGGACGAAATCTGACAAGGATTCCTCACAACTAAAAAATAATGGAGAGACAAAGAAGGCTCCTTCTATTGATGATGTTGCAAAAGGTATTGTGGATAATAGTAGATTAGCTACAGTTGGCAGAAGATACACCTTGGGTAGTGATGAATACAAGAATAAGTTAGAGGGTGCCACTGTGTATCATTTTTGTAAGAATTTACCTAAGACAAAGAATAAAAATACCAAGATCTAGAAGCTCAATTTATAGCACAAGAGAGAAAAATATAATATGATCAATTGATTGATTCAATAATGATCAAATAATGAAATACAAAATCAATTAAGTAAAAATTAGATGTACATGAATATATAGGCAATGCATGATAACTAGGAGTGATCAATAGATAACCTATCAACCACACAAGGTGGTATCACATGTCCACCAAAGGTGGATGATCCTCCGTTGTACAATGAAGTATGTGAAAAAATGTGAAACAATGAGAGTATGATATTGTGATAAGAGCGCTAAAGGTGGATCTCACACATGAGATAACAACTATCACCACCTAAAGTGTAATTTCTCCTACACCATGTGCTAAAATGAGATGCAAACTCGTAGGTGTCTCAATGAAAAACTACTATGCAATGCATTATCCTGCATAAAATTAAGTAAAGTGTAATTAGGAATACTTAATTACACCAATACCCCCCCCCCCTTAAGTGCAACTTAGGGGAATACACTTAAGCTCACAATAGATGAAAATACATGAT
>MU222983.1:250461-276380 GCA_018584345.1 Thuja plicata
ACATTCAGTATGTTGCACATATCATGTTTTTGATACTAATGTCAAAGGGGGAGATTGATGACATTAATTTTTCCATTAGTACACTTAGTGAAAAACATTGACAGAGATCATCGGTACAAGCACTACCGACGGACTACAAGCATTACCGGCGGATAGCAAGAGAACCTAAAAGAATAAAAGGTCACGAGAAAATGCTAAGTATGGAATTGATCGATGAACACTGACAAGTGGTGCACCAACGAAGTGAACAGGACATCACCGATGGGTCAATAACATAACATAGAGATCATCACCGACGATACAAGTTTTGAGAACAAAACCAACAGAGCACAAAAAAAGCATACCTGACGAACAGTTCAAGAAAGGAACACCGATGGCAAAGAAAATTGACCGTTAGAACTGACAGTCAGTTAGAGAACCCGCAAATAGTGGATCTGAGTTTTACACGTCAGATAAAGCACTGTAATTCTATTTATAGAGTTTTAATTTGTTTTAAATCATAACTTGAGGGTCAAGCAAGCTTTATGTAAATGTTTTAAAGCATCCTAATGGATCAAAAACATATCTAACTAAAGATCAAGGTCAAGTTGTAAACCTTGGATCTAGAGTTAACTTGCAAAGCGTGAATCAAGAATTGAGCTAAAATCTACTATAAATAGATGTTCAATCAATTGAGTTATGAATTCATTATTCTTGATAGCCACAAAGAGAATCTAGGGAGCAGAAGGCAGAATTCAAGCAAAGTTCAGAAACAGATCATATCAGTTGTCAAGAACACAGAGGCTACCAACGAGCAGACAAAGGTATTATTCAATCATGGAAAGATGATTACTCATACATAGGAAGCTTTATTGGATCTGTTATCAACAATTAGAGATTTCATACATCATCAGATCAAAGACTTATGTAGATGCATTCTAACAAGTGCATCACATCTAAAATCCTTTTGTAGAAGGTGGACTTAACCATTCTTTACAAATCTCTTAACAAAGTGCACACTTAACAGTGTTTCTAAAGCTTCAAACGAAGTAGATCTTAACAAGTCTCCACTATAATACTCCTAACAGGGTAGGCCATCAGAAGTGACCAATTGTAAGCCTTAACGGGCCCCTTCTTATCTGCAGATAGTGAATTTTTGTGGGTAACAATCCCCACCATAGTTTTTACTTCCTAACAGAAGTTTTCTGCAATATCATATCTTGTGTCATGTGTTATCTATTTTCATGAATGTTTCTTTTATGGTTACATATCAAAGAACTTATGATATGATTGCATATACATAAAGAAAGATGAACAATTAGATAAGATAATTTACAAACTGGTGATTAAGGGTTAATGGGTTAACCAAGAAAAATTTTAGAGGTAAGGATTCACCCCTCCCCTCTCAGTACATCATTCAAATATATTTCCAACAAATATCTCCCCCATAATGAATAATCTTCTCCAAGGATGATGAATGCTTGAAAGCAAAAGATAATCCAATGCCTACAAACAACATTTCTCCCCTTAGGAAGAAGATATACCAAGTATAGATGCAATAAGGCTTCCCATTGTGGATAGGAAGAAAGAAGAGGAATCCAAATGAAGTATGAAGCTGCCTCCTCAAAATAGAAAGTATGAAGAGAGACAAAGTAACCCCCCTCAATGTAGAATGTACACCAATGGTAGATGCTCCAGGCTCAATTTAGAAAGTGCTCAAAGAAAACTGAATGAAGTTCTTCCCTTTGGGAAGAAATAATGCCAAAGGTGTATCAATAAATCCTCCCCAATCGTTAGGAGGAATCCTCAGAATGTATGTTTCCTCGGGAAACTGAATAGGAATATCCAACACATGAGTATGATCAACCTGAACCATGCAATGTGACATCTCAAGTGAAGTTTGAGACTCGTGAAATCCAATATTCAAAGACTCAAATGTCTTCTCTAAAGATAAAGAGACCTCCTCCAAGAGTTGTATCAAAGCATCCAAAATCATGTCAAACTCGAAAGAAGGATCAAGTGGAGAATGAAGATGAGGGTCAAAGTGTTCCCTCACAATAACTAAAGAAGGATCATCCTCATCAAAGAGAAGATGAATATCATCAATGATATCTCCCAAATCTGAAATGTGAGACTCTGCAAACAAACCTGCAATGTCTCTCAAGTAGTCATCCCAAGGATTCCTAGAAGTGATCTCATCTGGAGGAGATGGATTTGCAACTGGGAGTGGAGGAACATGTGGATCTCCATACATCTCCCAAAGAATGGTCCAAAGATCAAGAATAGTATTTGTGTGATCTTTGTAGTCATCAAGGGAATCCATAACATCCATATCCATATTCTAATAGATAACATTAAGAGCTTTTGTCCTATTAGTACTCTCAAATTTTGGAGAAATTTGAAGTGACTATATAGAAAATTCCTCTAAGGCAAGATGAATAACCCCTAAAAACTTGCGGAGAATCCTTACTTTGAACACATGCAAAAAAGAGGCCTGGTGATTTGTGTGAAAACCCGCTTGGGAGACATGTTCCCCACCTTTAATTTGGAATATGCAGTGGGTTCCAACCCTCAGATTTCAGTTTGGACTTGTTTTGGAGATAGCCATTCGGAGGTGCTTGTCCAAATCAGCACTTTTTCCTAAGTATCAATTTGTTGTAACAGACCTAGTTTTCCTTTGAATATCTTGTGTCCTGTTAATTTTCATGGCCCACCACTTTGAGGAATTTTTTATATGTATATTAGAGAACTTATATTCCAAAGCTCAATCCATTTCAAATCCGTTTGATAGGTCTTCCAATCCCTCAAAGTTGGTCTTCCAGAAACGTCTCATTTCTTTGTTCTGCCCAGAATTCTGAGTAGCCCTGTTTGACCAATTGTAACTTTTGACCTTGTGACCTAATTGATACAATTCCTTTTGCAACATATTACAGAGGTCAAATAATTCTTATATCTCTGTATTTAGGTCATGATTAATCAATTTAGTCAGTTTTCTAAGCTCATTACGTTTGCATTTTCTATCAATTTGCCAAATGGTCAAATGCAGAATTCTGAAGTAGCTTACTTTGAGGTCTTGCAAATGTGTGTCCGGATGAATGCCTTGGATAATTGAGTTGTCCCTCATATTGTAAGCATGGAATTGTACCTACCTGGAGATTTGTAGAATTCTACCAATCCGATTGATCACTTTTCTTTGCCGATTCCAAACCCAATTTATGCATATCTGTTGTGTTTTGGTTCAGAAAGTGTTTTAGAAACTGACTTTGTGCATTAATGTCTTTTCATCCATGGATCATAAAAGAAATTTAGTGATAGTTTCATGATCCTTGTATGAAACTAAATCTATTACCGAGTTTTCAGATCTTGGGGGTTTCAGTTGGTAAATTTTCAAAGCTTGTTTATGAGGTGATTTGTGCAGATTCATAGTGCGGACATAATCAATGTTTCAGAAGGCTATCTTTGATTAGTGATATCTTTTGGCTCAAATTGTTCTATGAAATTTCCTCTGGTACGTGTTCCCATATGTTGGGATTGAACCTAACTTTCTGATGGCGCATTCCTGTGAAGTCTGGGTTAGTTTTTGAAGCCATTTCTAGAGGTTAGTTGCCATCTATGTGATCAGTTTGTAGAATTGATACGAAATGTGAAAATTTATCATAATGGCCGCCAATTGTAATATCTTGGGATCCGAGTGATCAGTGCAATTCATGCAACAATCCAGTCAGTGAACAAGGAAATGAAAGATAAAATGGGAGGATATCTCATCTGAATCAACATTTTAACTACAGTCAGCCATCACATTGGCAAAAGTACCAGATATGATTGGAGCTTTCAATCTCAGCATTGAAAGATGTTTGAAATAATCAAAGGAGACTATGCACATCAGAAACACACAAATGCAAATGCATATTGCCAAGGGAAATTCACAAGGTGTTTTTGGAGTCAACGCCAAATGTTTCAAAGATTTGCCAAATGCTTACGCAATGAAAGTTGTAAATAACTTTTATATACTACATGCAAGTGCAATGTTGGCAAGTTTAACCACATGACATCAAGCACTGATTTTGGAGGGAGGTTTTCTTAGAAGTTAAAAAGAAAACATTTCAAATGCATACTGGGCAAGATAGCATAAAGCTTGCTTCAAAATTTGAATGCATATTAAAGAAGAAGCTGAGCAATACCATTGGCAGGCCATGACAACAGGAAGAACACTTAAACCCATGCAATGAAGAGGGGCTGTGCAGCCGATCCTTGTCAAATTGTTTTTTTAAAAGAAGCTAACATTTTTTACAAATGTAATGGGGTTGTGTGGCAAGTCTAGAGCAAAGAAGTTAGCGTTGAAGATATGAACCGTTTGGGGGCTATTACCATATTGTAAGAATATCTACCTATTTGCACTAAGTAGCAAGGGAATGAGTCCACACGAGTTGAGTGGAGATGCAGGTTAACAGGTGAAAGAGTTAAAACTTTTAAAAGGGGGGAACATTACAGTGATATAGCCCAAGCAGTATAATGAAAGGGGCATTTAAAAAGAAAATGAACCATTAGTTGTAATGCCCAGCTCTACAATCTTGGCCATGTTGTCAAAAGTCATGCAACATATAGGAGGATAGATTACGCATAAAACTTCAAGTAAATTTAATATGCAAAACCAAATGCTACACAGTGAACAAAATGAATCTAACACATAAACTAAGGAGATACCAATGGAAAATAGGGTACTTGAATGCAAATAACTCAATGCAATGTCTGAAGGAGATTAATGCACAATGAAATAAAATATTGGAAGTCTGCACAAAGAGACTAAAGGCTTGCGAATGGCAAGAGAAGGTAATGTTTTAAAACATTTTAATCAATGTCAATTTCCAGATGTAAAGCATGTGCAACATGCCATTGGAAGGAGTTGACACCTAGCAAAAAAGGAATCCAACGCCTAATTTGAATGGAGGATCTGCATGTTGTTCAAGAGTAAAAGCAACGTATGATTTGGGAAAACTGCGCGACCTTGGAGAGGAGCTAAGTAGATTTTAAAAAAAAATACAAAGGAGGATTATCCCACATTTGCTAGGTGGAAGATATCTGGAATATTTATATACACCAACTCTTATCTATTGAAATAAGTAAGAGCCAAGAGGCCCATTGGAGGGCCCCTTGGCTAGAGGAGTACTAGGCGTGGTAGGCCCTAAATTTTGAATGAAAATCCATAGAAAGTCTTTAAAAACACTCAGGGGATTAATCCCACATTGGTGCTACAAAGGAAATTTGAAATGTTTATAACCAAAAAGGCTAACATATGACTTTGAAGACAAAGAGGAAGCTATCCACATGTGAGCGGTTGGCACCTTGCCTTGGGAAGCATGCTCAATCAGCCGATCAACAAAATTTTGCAGATGACATCGTGTGGTCGCAGAGGAGAAAAATAGCTCATCGCGCGATCACAGAAGTTTCACGGTCAAGGACAGATGTTGCGCAAGTGAGCGACGAGCTCGTTGTGTAGTCACTGGTGAAATGCAGTCGAGCCAAAAATGCCCGCGAGTGCGCGATTGAGCTCAGTCGCGCAGTCGCCCAAGTTTTCCAAGGTGTTGAAAAGACATGCGAGTGGGAGACTCAGCTCATCGCCCACTTGTTCAAGGTCTACAATGAAGTTCAAAAGTGACGTGACTGAGCAATCAATGCTAGTCACACACTCACAGAGGATGCAAAGATGGATTTTTAGAGCAAATCAGGAGGTGCCACTTGTCCAATTTTGGTGCACTATGAGAAAAGGGGATTAAAATATACATATTTTTAAAATGTCATTTCAATTCAATAGTTTTACTATTGAAAAGATTTTAAAATATTTCAAAGTTATTCAGGAAATGTGCACGGGAAAGAAAGTTTGTTTGAATGGTTCAGGGGGCAAATTCTTTCAAAAATATTAAGTATCATATATCACCGGAAAGGTCTCGGAATGAGGATTCTAATTTTATGAGCCTTTTTAGTCTAGATCAAATCAGATTTTGGCAGTTACAAAAAGAAGCAGTTGCAGATATTTTCTGGGAGAAGATGGACAGGTGTCGGTGAACTGAATTTGTTTTTCCAATTCCTCTATATCTCAGATTCTTCTCAATTGTACAGGGATGGTGAAATTAATGTTGCAAGGTAGCTTTCTGGTTTTGTGTGTCTAGTTTTGAGTTCTTTATTGTGTAAATGTATTGAATCAGAAATTTTTTAATGAAAAGCAAATGGAATCCCTTACCAGTATTTGTCTGATGTCTTTGTGTTTGATCCTGAATCTTTGTGTATTAATTTGTAAGGTATTTTAGTGCACCAGTTATAAGGTAGTTGTGAATTTATGTTTTAGTTTCTTTCAAGGAAAGAGTAAATCTCTTAGACAAGTTCAAAGGTTTCAAGGTTTCACATGAATTTGATGTCCAGGTATTGGAGTGAAAAGAATGATTTGTAAGGCACTTCATTTGGGTCCTGTATGTTTGGATTTAGAGGGTTTTCTGTGAATATATGTTTATATGACTTTGTTGCCCAATAGGCAAGGCACTGGTCTTTTCTTGTTATGCAGTTGTCATCATCAATTCATAAAATAATTTTCCCTTTCTGTTTAAAGAGCTATGAATGATTGTTATATCAGGTGCGATGGGCAGGAATTCATCCCCTGATTCACTGAAAGAAGTGAATCCAATAGGTACACCCGCCTGAGCCTTTGAGCTCGAAGTGTAGGAGGATTGTTTGGTCCTCATTAATTAGCCTTTTCCTGAACAAGGTCAGGGAAAAACGTTAACAAAATGGTGACTCTGCTAGGGAATTAAGTAAAGTTTCATTTAAATGGTCAGTGAAATAGGAGATTTATTTCCTTGATTTGCTGTGTTAAGCCCAGAATCTGGTTGAAAGAAAGAGTTAAGCTAATAGAATCTTGAAGTAGTTTTAGATCTGTATAAGGATATCCTGGAAGTATTTTATTGCAATGATTATAAAAGATTTTTGTGGCTTTGTTGGTTAGATAGAACCCAAAAATAAATATATGTTTCAAATGGCTTTTGTTGTTTGAAGATTTTCCTCTGCAAGGAGGTGGCGAATCTATGTTGAAATGAACCTGATGGAGCTGTCAAGAAGGCTCTAGATCTGCCAAATTTCTAGTCAAAGAAATAAGAGCAGCACCTGCAATTGTATTCCCGGGTAATCCTCATGCTTTTTATGTGAAAGAAAAGTTTCCTCAATAGGTGAAGAAGTCACTAAAAAAAGGGGAAAATAGTCTTGAATTCTGTCATACTTCTTGGTTCAAAAGATTCAAATATCAAATCAGAAGTATGTTGTTATTTTAAAACACAGATTGTTGAAGTTGTAGGGTTCATGTCAAAAATTTATGGTATATGCCTGATTTGTTTAAATATATGTCAGAAGTATCACGTATGATTTCATGAAAGATACAACCAATAATGAATCCTTGCAGAAATTATTCTATGAAATGATATGCTCCATTATGCTTTGATGGCATTCATGGTTCCCCAAATGAAATTCTTACTAAGATTAGGAAGCATCTACAAAAGTTTGAGGGAAAAAAATCAGATTCAGCATGTAAGCATTTGCAAGAATTTGTTGATCTGATGGGTGATTTTGAGATTCAGCATGAAGATAGTGTCATGAAGTTGTTTGTCCAAACTTTGAAAGATAATTCTAGGGACTGGTTTTCCTTTTTACCAGATTGTTCAATTTCTTCTTGGGATGAATTGCATGTTGCCTTTATGGAACAATTTGGTGAGAGAAGGAATTTGAGCAATATATTTACTGAATGGTTGAATCTAAGGATTGAAGAGGATGAACCAGTTCCTGATTTTAATATCATATTTGCAAGAGCTTTACATGAAATACCTAAAAGTAGTAGACCTCAAGACAATGTGTGTGTTGTGGTATATTATGGTGCATTTGAAAAGAAGATGAGTTATAGGTTGAGAGACAAGGAACCTAAGACTTTGCATCAGGCATTCAGGACAACAATAGAAATGGAAAATAATGCCAAGTATGAAATGACAAAGAATCATTTCTCTAGAGGGATTTGCCGATAAAATACATTTGAGAATGGAAAAGAGTATTGTGAAAAGTTTGCAGCTCCAAGTAGGTGTATTGATACCTCTACTTTGGTTTCTAATCAGTTCTTGAAATCAGATTTGAATAGATGCATGGTTAGTAATCCTTTGTTGCATACGGAAGAAACTTCTAATGATGACAACAATACATGTGTCCAAGAAATGGTAGCAATGAATGATGTTTCAAATACTTATGATGCCAACTTGCTCAATGAATCTTTGCCTTACAAAGTTATGTCAAAAATACCCTCTCATTTTAATCCTAGATGCAATGATACCAACAATGTTTTGAATGTTGAAGAGGATGTATGTGTTTTACACACCTATGAGGATCAAGAGGATGCTGAAACTTATGTTTCACAAGAAAATGATATGTTGGAAGATGTTGATTCATTATTATTATGTGAGCATAAGGTGGCATGGGAAGATAAGAGCATTTGTGGAAATGAATGCAAACCAGCATGTGAAGGTAAGAGTATCTTCACCAATTCTGAAAATAGTTTTTTACATCCGCATGATACAAATGAGTTTGGTCTTGAGAATTTTGAAATGGATTTGGTATCAAAACTTGAGGAAAGAGGGATAGTGAATGAGGGTCTTCCTTATGAGATGGAGTATGATACTATTTTTCAACTTTATCATGATAATATGAATGAAAATCAGAATGAAGATCAATCAATTGAGTCTTTTCAGTCAAAGGGTAAAGTGCTAGATGAGTGTGTTTTTGAAATCCCTTCATTCAATGATGATTTGCGTCAGCCTATGAATTGTTTATGTAATGAAAGTCCTACACATGATGAGAAACTTGAGGATGATTGGTGTCTTTCCCCATCTCTTCCAGTTGAATAAGGTAGTATGAATTGTTTATCCACCTCTTTGCCTAATGATAGAGGTGTTGAATCTACTTATGATGATATCTCTGATTTTGAATCATATGCTGAAAGTGATTATGACAGTGATTATGACAGCAGTGGTACTAATGTCTTCAAAGTTTTTATTAATGATGCATTTGATGAAGACATTGATACAGATCAGATATCTTTTTGTTACCATGTTCATATGGGAGAAAAACACCGTGTTGCTAATCCATTATTTAAGGAATGCATTGAGTTTCCAGAGTTGGTTTATTCTAATTTTAATGTTGGAAATGTGTCAATATGCAGTGAGAAATTGGATTGAGTTTCTTCCCAGGCTGAAAGTGAATGTGAGTATGAGGTTTCATTTGATGAGTCCATTGTTCCATGTAATGAATAGGGATATGATGTTGATCAGCTGGTTTCTTATGACCATGTGGGTAATTTGAAAGTGGAGGAGGTTCCCAATCCATGCTTTGAACAACATGCTGATATGCCTTTCCATTGTGAGGTTTTTCCAGATTTTGGTGTCCATGGCTTATGTGAGTATGAGTCATTTACTTTCCTTATGAATTAGCCGGTTAATGAGGGGATGATGCAAATGGATTTTGATGGGTCTTATGATGATACATTTCCCTATTATCACGGTTCTTATTTTCTGACATTTGCTGATGTGAAGAATGAGTTTCATTCTTTTGATTATGATGCCTCTGATGGAATAATTTCTGAAGACATGAAAGGAATTACAAACAGGGTATTCTTCATTTTTGTGATTCCTTGTGAGTTTGAGCAGTAGCTATACAAATGCATTTTCAGTTTGATATTTGTATGCCAACAACAGAACCAGATTTTTGATAGAGGCAAGTGTTGGTTTCAATTTTGAACGGGCTTGAGGTTTTTGTAAATAATGTATACATTGTACAGTTGCTTTATTTTCAGTTGTGTGTGGTGTGTGGTTTTCAATAAAGTTTCCAGTTTGAGAAGAGAGTGAAGGGAATAGAGAAGAGATATAAGTGAATTTTTAAAGTTAAGAGAAAAGTGAAAATCTGATTGGTTTTTTAATGGTCTGTTTTACCAATGATTCTAAATTCTCTGCATGCCCGCATGGGGCACACATCCCCAGATAGAGCCAATGTTAGTACTCTCAAATTTTGGAGAAATTTGAAGTGACTATAAAGAAAATTCCTCTAAGACAAGATGAATAACCCCTAAAAACTTGCAGAGAATCCTTACTTTGAACACATGAAAAAAAGAGGCCTGGTGATTTGTGTGAAAAAAAACTTGGGAGACATGTTCCCCACCTTTCATTTGGCATATGCAGTGGGTTCCAACCCTCAGATTTTAGTTTGGACTTGTTTTGGAGATAGCCATTCGGAGGTGCTTGTCCAAATCTGCACCTTTTCCTAAGTATCAATTTGTTGTAACAAGCCTAGTTTTCCTTTGAATATCTTGTGTCATGTTAAGTTTCATGGCCGACCAATTTAAGGAATGTTTTATATGTATATCAAAGAACTTATGTTCCAAAGCTCAATCCATTTCAAATCTATTTGATAGGTCTTCCAATCCCTCAAAGTTGGTCTTCCAGAAATGTCTCGTTTCTTTGTTCTGCCCAGAATTCTGAGTAGCCCTGTTTGACCAATTGTAACTTTTGACCTTGTGACCTAATTGAAACAATTCCTTTTGCATCATATTATAGAGCTCAAATAATTCTTATATCTTTGTATTTAGGTCATGATGAATCCATTTAGTCATTTTTCTAAGCTCATTCCGTTTGCATTTTCTATCAATTTGCCAAATGGTCAAATGCAGAATTCTGAAGTAGCTTACTTTGAGGTCTTGCAAATGTGTGTTCGGATGAATGCCTTGGATAATTGAGTTGTACCTCATATTGTAAGCATGGAATTGTACCTACCTGGAGATTTGTAGAATTCTACCAATCTGATTGATCACTTTTCTTTGCCGATTCCAAACCCAATTTATGCATATCTATTGTGTTTTGGTTCAGAAAGTGTTTTAGAAACTGAATTTGTGCATTAATGTCTTTTAATCTATGGATCATCAAATAAATTTAGTGATAGCTTCATGATCCTTGTATGAAACTAAATCTATTACCAAGTTTTTAGATCTTGGGGGTTTTAGTTGGTAAATTTTCAAAGCTTGTTTATGAGGTAATTTGTGCAAATTCACAGTGCGGACATAATCAATGTTTCAAAAGGCTATCTTTGATTAGTGATATCTTTTGGCTCAAATCATTCTGTGCAATTTTCTCTGGCATGTGTTCTCACATGTTGGGATTGAACCTAATTTTCTGATGGTGAATTCTTATGAAGTCTTTGGGTTA
The DNA here is from genome assembly GCA_018584345.1 of Thuja plicata. Lineage (NCBI taxonomy): Eukaryota > Viridiplantae > Streptophyta > Pinopsida > Cupressales > Cupressaceae > Thuja > Thuja plicata. The sequence goes on from MU222983.1 coordinate 261,714, forward strand.
GTTTTTAAAGCCATTTCCAGAGGTTAGTTGCCATCTATGTGATCAGTTTGCAGAATTGATACGAAATGTGAAAAGTTATCATAATGGCCGCCAATTGTTATATCTTGGGATCTGAGTGATCAGTGCAAGTCATGCAACAATCCAGTCAGTGAACAAGGAAATGAAAGATAGAATGGGAGGATATCTCATTTGAATCAACATTTTAACTACAGTCAGCCATCACATTGGCGAAAGTACCAGATATGATTGGAGCTTTCAATCTCAACATTGAAAGATGTTTGAAATAATCAAAGGAGACTATGCACATCAGAAACACACAAATGCAAATGCATATTGCCAAGGGAAAGTTGCAAGGTGTTTTTGGAGTCAACACCAAATGTTTCAAAGATTTACCAGATGCTTATGGAATGAAAGTTGTAAATAACTTTTATATACTACATGCAAGTGCAATGTTGGCAAGTTTAACCACATGACAACAAGCACTGATTTTGGAGGGAGGTTTTCTTAGAAGTTAAAAAGAAAACATTTCAAATGCATACTAGGCAAGATAGCATAAAGCTTGCTTCAAAATTTGAATGCATATTAAAGAGGATTAAGAAGCTGTGCAATAACATTGGCAGGCCATGACAATAGGAAGAACACTTAAACCCATGCAATGAAGAGGGGTTGTGCAGCCAATCCTTATCAAATTGTTTTTTTAAAAGAAGCTAACATTTTTTACAAATGTAATGGGGTTGTGTGGCAAGTCTAGAGCAAGGAAGTCAGCGCTGAAGATATGAACCATTTGGGGGCTATAACCATATTGTAAGAATATCTACCTATTTGCGCTAAGTAGCAAGGGAATGAGTCCATGCGAGTTGAGTGGAGATTTAGGTTAACAGGTGAAAGAGTTAAAACTTTTAAAAGGGGGGAACATTGCAGTGATATAGCCCAAGCAGTATAATGAAAGGGGCATTTAAAAAGAAAATGAACCACCAGGTGTAATGCCCAGCTCTACAGTCTTGGCCATGCTGTCAAAAGTCACGCAACATATAGGAGGATAGATTACGCATAAAACTTCAAGTAAATTTAATATGCAGAACCAAATACTGCACAGTGAACAAAATGAATCCAACACATAAACTAAGGAGATACCAATGGAAAATAGGGTACTTGAATGCAAATAACTCAATGTAATGTCTGAAGGAGGTTAATGCACAATGAAATAAAAGACTGGAAGTCTACGCAAAGAGACTAAAGGCCTGCGAATGGCAAGAGAAGGTAATGTTTTAAAACATTTTAATCAATGCCAATTGCTAGATGTAAAGCCTGCACAACATGCCATTGGGAGGAGTCGACGCCCAACAACAAAGGAATCCAACGCCTAATTTGAATGGAGGATCTGCATACTGTTCAAGAGTAAAAGCAAGGTATGATTTGGGAAAACCGTGCGACCTTGGAGAGGAGCTAAGTATATTTAAAAAAAAAATACAAAGGAGGATTATCCCACATTTGCTAGGTGGAAGATATCTGGAATATTTATATACACCAACTCTTATCTATTGAAATAAGTAAGAGCCAAGAGGCCCATTGGCGGGCCCCTTGGCTAGAGGAGTACTAGGCGTGGTAGGCCCTAAATTTTGAATGAAAATCCATAGAAAGTCTTTAAAAACACTCAGGGGATTAATCCCGCATTGGTGCTGCAAAGGAAATTCGAAATGTTTATAACCAAAAAGGCTAACATATGACTTTGAAGACAAAGAGGAAGCTATCCACATGTGAGTGGTTGGCGCCTTGCCTCAGGAAGTGTGCCCAGTTGGGCGACTGACAAAATTTTGCAGATGACATCGCGTGATCGCAGAGGAGAAAAATAGCTCATCGCAGAAGGTTCGTGGTCGAGGACAGATGCTGTGCGAGTGAGCGATGAGCTCGTCGCGTAGTCACTGGGAAATGTAGTCGAGCCAAAAATGCCCGCGAGTGCGCGATTGAGCTCAGTCGTGCAGTCACCCAAGGTTTTTGAGGTGTTGAAAAGACATGTGAGTGGGAGACTCAACTCATTGCCCACTCACTCAAGGTCTACAATGAAGTTCAAAAGTGACGCAACTGAGTGATCAATGCTAGTCACGCACTCACAGAGGATGTAGAGATGGATTTTTAGAGCAAATCAAGAGGTGCCACTTGTCCAATTCTAGTGCACTATGAGAAAAGGGGATTAAAATATACATATTTTAAAAATGTCATTTCAATTCAATAGTTTTACTATTGAAAATATTTCAAAGTTATTCAGGAAATGTGCATGGGAAAGAAAGTTTGTTTGAATGGTTCAGGGGGAAAATTATTTCAAAAATATCAAGTATCATATATCACTGGAAAGTTCTCGGAATGAGGATTCTGATTTTATGAGCCTTTTCAGTCCAAATCAAATCAAATTTTGGCAGTTACAGAAAGAAGCAGTTGCAGATATTTTCTGGGAGAAGATGGACAGGTGTCGGTGAACTGAATTTGTTTTTCCAATTCCTCTTTATCTTAGATTCTTCTCAATTGTACAGGGATGGTGAAATTAATGCTGCAAGGAAGCTTTTTGGTTTTGTGTGTCTAGTTTTGAGTTCTTTGTTGTGTAAATGTATTGAATCAGAAGTTTTTTAATGAAAAACAAATGGAATCCCTTACCAGTATTTGTCTGATGTCTTTGTGTTTGATCTTGAATCTTTGTGTATTAATTTGTAAGGCATTTTAGTGCACCAGTTATAAGGTAGCTGTGCATTTGTGTTTTAGTTTCTTTCAAGGAAAGAGTAAATCTCTCAAACAAGTTCAGAGGTTTCAAGGTTTCACATGAATTTGATGTCCAGGTGTTGGAGTGAAAAGAATTATTTGTAAGGCACTTCATTTGGGTCTTGTATGTTTGGATTTAGAGGGTTTTCTGTGAATGTATGTTTATATGACTCTATTTCCCATTAGGAAAGGCACTGGTCTTTGCTTGTTATGCAGTTGTCATCATCAATTCATAAAAAAATTTTCCCTTTCTGTTTAAAGAGTTGTGAATGATTGTTATATCAAGTGCGATGGGCAGGAATCCATCCCCTGATTCACTGAAAGAAGTGAATCCAATAGGTACACCCGCCTGAGCCTTTGAGCTCTAAGTGTAGGAAGATTGTTTGGTCCTCGTTAATTAGCCTTTTCCTGAACAAGGTCAGGGAAAAATGTTAACATGTCCAAGAGTATAGATCATAAGGAGCACAAGTAGGTTAGTGCTCATACAAATATGACAATAGATTATGCTCATTAAGATAAGCAAGAAGCAATTCACTCCATTGCTTATAGTTCCCTTTTGTCAAAGTATTTAAACCCTCCATGATGCAATTCTCACGTGAAATAATAAGATCAACAAATCAATGCACCCCCCAAAATGCAATGCATCAAAGAACCCCCCCCCCCCCACAATAAAATAAAATAAAATAAAAAGATAATTTTGGCACTTTATATGTAGTGCGTGTACAATTTCCACTTGCAAAAATGGGCCAAAGTGGACTTCTGATTTTGATGATTACAACTGAGAATATGAAGCTATATTAGACTCAACAAAAATAAGACACAAGATCACTCAGGGATCTAATCAATTACAAGTGCTAAAATAGGCCAAAATAGACCAAATACTAAAAGTACAATATCCACTCACAATGGCTATAATATGATAGAAAATCTATAAAGTAGACAAAAAATCATGCACTTCCAAAAAAAATGGCACCAGAAAATGTGTCTGTATGAGCCTGAACGAAGCCTTTCAAGTTGCAAAAATCAAGGATTAGACAGGTACAATCATCAAAAACTACAATTTTTACAAAATTTGTGTACCAAACTAGAAAATAATAGCACCACTGAAATATTCAATAAATTCTAACCAAAATATTAAAAAAATTGTGCTCAAATTGGAGCTCGTATGACCAAGTTATGGCCTCTCAAAGTTGGGTTGTCAAATCAAAACTGCATATAGTGAGGGGTTGAATTTTGAAATCTTGATGATGTCAACAGAACTTTGTGCCAAAATTTGATAGTTAAATGATTCTCAACAGTGCAATGAGGGTTAGAAATGATGGTCAAATGGTCGTCAAACTTAACATAGCAAATTGATGATGCAAGCAGGGGATTAAAATTGACAATCATACAACCGTCGAAGAAAAAGAAAATAGAATGCCTATATGATGCCAAAATGAGCATCAAATTAAATGATGTGAATATTGATATCATAAAAATACTACACTGCTACATGGAAAATCTTGATTTGGCATGCTGGAGCTAACTGGATCCTATGTGGTCATTGTGGATGTGTCGCGTGGTGGGATCTTCTTCCATGTGGATTGGTCTTCGGTTGTGTTTTGTCTATGACCAAGCTTGGTGAACAACGACTATGGCTCAGGGAGTTATGAAGCTTGGTGAGCTCAACTCGCCACTGAGCTTGACAGTGGCAGCTTTTTTTTCCCACATTGATGAGAGTGGTGTAGTCAGCGCAGTTCAAAAGGTATGGTCCACAGTAGATGAGTCATCTTAAGAGCCACAACTTTCAAGGAATAACTACTCTGCTCGGTTCGGATGCCAATGTTGAATATCGACCGCCTATTGAGGGTTTTTGGGGGTTGAATGCCCTACTTGACCTGGAATATTCTCTGATTCTGATGCGCCTGCACAATTTTGATTCTAACAGAATACTATAGAGGCTGATATGGCCAAAATATTTTGCAAGAAAAAAATTGAAATTTGCAGATTCGAAATATGACTGAAATATTAAAAAAATATTCAGATCCAAAAAAATACTTTCAAAAATCCGTACCAAATTTGCAAATCGGGTTGCCCAAGTCTGATTTGCAAATTTTTTTTGCCTCAGACTTGACTTTAGCCCAAAATAGGCAAATCTATTGTCAAAATTCGTTGGAACAACTACCTAGATGCAATGGTGAAGTACGATCTTGCTCAAGACGCTCCTACAAGATGCTGCTACTTGAATATGAATCGTGGCCCTCCAAAAGTTGAAGCAAATAGCTCTCCAATGACTATGCAATGAAACTCTTATTACTCTAATACCATGTAAGAATTTTCCTAAGGCAAAGAATAAAAAATTCCAAGATCTAGAAGCTCAATTTATAGCACAAGAGAGACAAATAGGATATGATCAATTGATTGATTCAATAATTATCAAATAATGAAATACAAAATCAATTAAGTACAATGTAGATGTGCCTGAATATATAGGCAATGCATGATAACTAGGAGTGATGCAAGAGATAACCTATCAACCACACAAGGTTGTATCACATGTCCACCAAAGGTGGATCATCCTCCATTGTACAATGAAGTATATGAAAACATGTGCAACAATGAGAGAATGATAATGTGATAAGAGCACTAAAGGTGGATCTCACACATGAGATAAAAACAATCACTACCTAAAGTGGAATTTCTCCTACACCTTTTTCTGTAGATTAGTTAATTGGGGATGTTGTTCTTGATGTCCCTAAACTAGTGTAGAACATTGAGGTACACAATGTTATGTTATCACAAACAGGTGGAGATAAGGTTGAGATAGTAGACATTATAGGTAAAGAGGATTCTTCATCACCATCTCTTATGAAGCATATAGAGGAATTGATTTCTAAGAAGGAAGATGAAAGAGTTTTAGGAAGTTAACAAGAGGATACTCAGAAAGAGACTAAAGAAGGACTAAACATAAAAATAAATTTGTGTCTTGGTGAGTTAAGTGAAAATAAGAGACATAAATTGTTGTCTATTGTTGAAAAAGAAGAAGAAGAGGAAGAAGCACATAACACACCAGTGGAAATAACCAAATTAAAGCCTAAGGAATTGATGAAATACTCAGAACAATTGAATAAAAAGGTTGAAAGAGATGAGTTGAGATCTAATAAGAAGAAAACAAGAGTCTTAAAGAAAGCTAGAGACATTCTAGCTGAGTTAGTACCTGAGGTAGAGTATGATGAAGAAGATTCTACAATTGATTAGATGGATACTCTGATCAAGGAAATTTTAGATCAAGGCCCGGATTTGCAGGCATCCACTGTAAAAATTGAAGAGAACTTAGAGAAGAAGATGATAGGTAAGCTGATGGAAAATATTACTATAGATCATAACAAATTGACAAATCTTGTGAAGGAAGTCAAGTCTTCATTGGCTGAGGCGGGACAATTGTTTACTAAAGTTTCACAACATTATGATATTGTCAAAGACTTGGAGTAAAATAGAGTTGATGCTCAAAAGGAGTTAGGGAGCTTAATAGGTCAGTTTGATCCTATTTCAAGCTCGATCACTACTTTCAGTGGTCAAGTGAAGAAAATTTCACACGAGATAAAGCATATCCAGCATGAGCAAGACAAAAAAAATGCTTACCCTACTGGAACTTCTATCCTACTTATCACCTACAATGTAGGTTATGCAAGAAAATGTGAAGAAGGAAGAAGACATACTTGTCTTACAAGTCATGAGAGCTCTAGACAACATGGAAGAGCTTTCTCCTAGCCTGCTTGAGAAAATTATTGCTTTGGGATACTTGTCGAAGACATGTGAGACATTCTTGCGATCAGTAAAGATAAATTTCAAGATGATCTTTGATAGGATGTAAGTAATATTTGTCTTATTATACATATTTCAGTTTTTGTACCTTTGGAATTATTGTCAAAGGGGGAGTATATGTATAGGGGGGGCATTAGTCTACATTAGTCTATGCTATATATATATATATATATATATATATATATATATATATATATATATAGAGNATATATATATATATATATATATATATATATATATATATATATATATAGGGAGTCATAAGTTGGTGTATATATTCTTTTGTTATGATATGTTATGGAGATTGTGATTGCACAATTTTGAGAAGTCAGCATGTGTTTGCCATCAATGCCAAAGGGGGACATTGTTGACATTATGATGGATTTTGCATGCATTCATAGTGAGTCACTTTTTTGGTTATCATTGATGGCAACTAATTCATAATTGTCATGAAATATAATTGGTGAAGTAAAGACACAATCGGTAAGAAGGATTCATGATCGATAATGCATGAAATTGGCTAAGTCCAGAAGATCGGTAGAGAGTGAGGACAACACTTTGGTAGTGATCATGGTAGAGGTCGACTCGTGAGGATAGGTCATTGATACATCATCAACATGTTTATATTTTTGTGTGGTTCCAACCACAACTCATTGTGATTGTGATTGCACAATTTTGAGAAGTCAACATGCGTTTGCCATCAATGCCAAAGGGGGATATTGTTGATGTTCTGATGGATTTTGGGTGCAGTCATAGTGAGTCACTTGTTTGGTTGTCATTGATGGAAACCAAGTCATAATTTTCATGAAATATAATCGGTGAAGTAAAGACACAATTGGTAAGAAGGATTCATGATCGATAATGCAGGAAATTGGCTAAGTCCAAAAGATCGATAGAGAGTGAGGACAACACTTTGGTAGTGATCATGGTAGAGGTGGACTCATGAGGATAGGTCATCGGTACATCATCAACATGTTTATATTTTTGTGTGGTTCCAACCAAAACTCATTTGGTTCATGAGGATAGGTCACCGGTACATCATCAACATGGTTATATTTTTGTCTGGTTCCAACCACAACTCATTTGGTTGATTGGTAAGAGAGTTTTGATGTCACACACACTGAGACAAGTAAGAAGACTTGTGTTCTTGAGCAACAATTGTTATATCCCAAATCGGTGAGTGGTATAGTAAGTGTGATGATATATGATGATACAATGACATGGAATAAAGGTTATGGAAGTGATGAGTTAACATTTGTAGGATCGATGCAATTGTATGAGGTGGATTTATGGCAATGCATTGGAGAAGTAAAAACGTGTTTGACTACCTTGGAGATATAACTTGTAGACCTTAATTTGATCAAACACGGTCACGATAAAACATGTTATACATAAATATTATCACTTTGGTGCATGGTTCTTATGAGGGAAAGTATTTGAAGTTCATTTTTGGTATGGTTGATGTCGGTGCAAGTTGTGTATATAATGTGAACTACTCATATTGAAATGGTTGTTGTTGTTAGTGATGTGATTAGGGTTTTGTGATTTTAATCAGTGCAATTTAGGGTTGTGATCAGAGAACTGATAGTGATAGTGCATTGAGAAGTTATAGAGTACAAAGAACATATTAGATTTGACAAGCAAGCAATGCTACATCTAGATCATTCATCTTGTTGTTCCCTAATATTTGCAACAAGAAAAATACCTTAACTAGGTGAACCCTAACATGTTCCTATTGTAAATCCCTTAACCGGGTGAACTCATAGAAAAAAAATTAAATCCTCTAGTGAGGTAGATCATAACTGATCTGATTGTACTCCTAACAATGTACTTGTCACTCCTAATAGGGTGAACCCTCAGAAAGGGTATTTGTAGCTCCTAACAGGGGAAACTCATTTATTGCAGTAGCAGGCTTTTGGGTGTCATCCCCACCATGGTTTTCTCCCTCTAACTAAGGGTTTCCATGATAAAAACATATGTGCCATGTGTGATGAGTTTGTGGATGATTGATATTGTTTACTTCTATTTGCTTACTTCTGTTATATGCTTTGTGGTTTGAAAATTAATATTGTTGTTATTTAGATTGGTGGTTGAATTTTTTCATTACCTTTTTGTACTGATTCACCCCTCCTCTTAGTACCTAATAATTCTAACATATATTTTCCAGATAATTTGAAATCCATCACATTAATTTGCCATGGTTTTGGCAAGGATAAGAGTGAAAAGGAGTGCATTTTTTTTTTTTGTCAAGCTTCGAGGAACTTTCCAATTCTTTGCTTCATCATTTTATTGCACTATGGATGCCTTGGTAGATGCATACACTATGTCTTCATTTGAGGTGTTTTGTGAATACTCAACATATGAGAAGTCCAAGTTGGCACATTTAGATTCATAATCTAGGTCAAAATCTTAGTCATTGGTTTCTCAATCATCCTCTCAATTTTCTTCAAGGAAACAAAAGTTGAAGTAGAAGAAGAAGAATAAGCACAAGGGTACACAATCTACTCAACCAATTCTAGAGTCTCATGGTCATGATTCAAATTCTTCCACTTCTTCCAAGAGGTTTTCATATAGGAATAATAAGCCTAACTATACTTATTACACCAAGAAAATATATGATGAACATAGTTGATATGAAAATAATATTAATGAGTTGACACATTATCTATAGAAGAACAATATTCAATTTCCTTAATCTCATGCATCCTCTCCCACCACAATAGAACCTACAGATTCTGGGTCAATGTCTATGGCATGTGGTGAAGACAAGATGAAAGGTCATGCTCTCTTTTCACCTACACACACTTAGTCTAGTAGTTGGCTTCATGATTTGGAAGCTTCAAATCATATGACATCTTTAGAGGGTATATTCTCTTCTTTTGATCATAGTTATTTTCCATAGATTTTGTTGGGTAATAAAACTTACACAAGTGTTATTGGGATTGGTTTTATTAAGGTTGATGATTGGACATTTAGTGATGTTCTTTGTGTCAGATTTCTCACAATATGAAGGGCGAGCTAGTTGAGTTCACTCCTGATTTAGTGCTTATTAGATATCAATATAGTGGATAGATCATTGCAATTACTAGAGTTGATAATGCATCTCAAATCTACAATTTCTCTCATTTTATTCTCATTAAGTACACAATTCCATTGATTGGTCCTACCTCTCATACATCAAGAGTGGATTAGGAATTTGGGGAAAGGTTTGGCCACTTGAACCTATGTGTACTTCAATCATCCACTTTGGTTCCCGAGACTTGTTTTGATCCTCCTCTTCATGCCACTTATGCAGAGTTTAGTTTAGTAGGATATTTATTCCCCTCCATTTTTAGAAGAGTGAGATGAGTATTTGCCATATATTGTAATATTTTTTGACACATCACACACTCCATAAATTGTAGCATTGTCTGATACACCACACACTCTAGAAATTGGGGACATGATTGAGGACAATATTTTTCTCTTTGATGGTAGTTTGAGCATTCCTATCATCCCATATTTTGTGCCTTCAAAGGTTGTTCATCAAACATATAAACAATTGTTTGGATATACTTTAGTTGATATTGCATATTTTAATTTAGACAGTTGGATAGTTGAGCAGTCTTTAGTGTCACACATCATGAGACATTTCCTTTATTCTCATTTTAGGCATTTGTTTTAGTCTCGTCCATTTGATTGGTTTCTTCCTAAATGGAATAACATGGATTTCCACTCTTGGATATTCATCAACATTCATCCTTGAGCCTTCATTTTAGACATTGGAGCTTCTCTCTTATTAAGAGACACAATGTATCTTCTTCTCTCCCTTATTATATACATTATGCTCATGTGATTGATTCAATACTTTGGTAGACAGTTGGATTCCTTCATCTTAGTCACTTATAATCTTTTTTTTCTTCTTTCCATTGCATCTCTCACTTTTGAAGAGGTATTTTTTTCCCATGTACTTTTTCTCCTTTTATTCATTTAGAGAGACCTCGTTTGTGTGTGTTGCATTGTTTTGCATTGATTTTTAAATGAGTACCTAATAAAGCCTTCAACATTGCTATATTTTTGCATTCATGCACTTCATGCTTAGAGATTTTTTGTCTCCCTATGTTTCAATTAAGGGGGGGGGGGGGGGTTATAGCTTNGTCTCCCTATGTTTCAATTAAGGGGGGGGGGGGGTGTTATAGCTTGCATATCAGTTGCATTAGGCACATTTACATATGTTGGTTTAATTAATTGTCCACATACTCATGAATATTCTTATGAATGTTATTATGCATAATTGAGCATATGTTTTCACATTAATTCTCTAGCTTAAATTAACTTAGTTGAGCCTAAATTTAGGTTATTCTAGTCTAGTCAGGCTCTAGTTTGCATATTGTGCATTTCATGCACTTCTAGCTTGCATATTTTAGCTCTAGTTTGCTATTTTTAGCTTGAGTTAGCTTTTGGATATTTTTAGTACTCTAACTTTCTATAAATCAATTTATTTATTTATTGTAATTTATCCCAATCGCAATTCGTTGTTGTGCAATCAATACAGGTTATCTCTTTTTTATGATTGGTGTTTTGCTTGTAGATGATCCTTGGCTCATGTAATCACTTCATCCACTCCTACACAAACACCTTGATTATATATAAAAGGTGTGATTATGTATGAACAACTACCTTTTATATATATGTTACATGCATGATGTAAATATTAAATGCCTAGATAACTAAAACTAACCAACCAACACAACAAAAAACAAAGATTATGTTTTATTAAAAAGAAATAAAAATGAAATTTAAAAAGGTCATTTTTACCATCCAATTAATGATATAGGATGACCATCTACAAATACCTTTCCAAGATGACGTCAATAGACATAAAAGTTCATAGAAATTGTTGAAATGGTCATGGAATTAGAATATGACAAAGTTGATGTCAATGGAGGGGATTTTTTCTACCACATTTGTATGATATGTATAGCACAACCATGTATGGATTTGTACAACCTTATATAAAATGATGATGTTGTAAAAAACCTCTATGCATCCTATACAAAAGTCTCAAAAATTGACAATTTAACAAGCATCTCTAGGGTTTTTGGGCCTTTCATACTGTTACCCTGAAATTTGAAATTTTTTGGCCCCCCTTCCTTCTAAGAATTTGGACCCAAATTTAAAACTCTTATTTTGGTTAAATCCTTCATTGTCGGTCCTTTTGACCCCACTGGATACCTAGTCGACCCAACTTGCTAAGTGTCCATACCCATCTTTATCCAGCCAAAATTTTGGAAAGCCACCATCTTTATCGACTATGTTAACCCTTGATCGTCGGTAGGTCGGGTGGATCCCCAAACTGCCTTATCTCTATAAAATTTTGGGGTGTTGGACCAGTCCCCGATCACCGACAATACAACGCTTTCCACACATATTCCTAGAGAGTCGATAAGTTGGGGTGATAATCAAACCTAAGCTCCGATGGTACTGTGTGGTACATCCTTGAAGACATAATATTTTCAAATATTAGGAAAGTACAACTCTTAAATGTCAAGCATAATGAAGTAAATTCATTGAGGTGGCAACACGAATTTTTTACAGATAAAAATATATTATTATCTGTCGTCAAATTTAAATGAGCTTAAAGGTAGGAATACAAAGAAAGGTGGTGGAATTTTTGAGTTCATTCTTTTCCTTAATGATAGCCAAAGAATTTTTCTCAAGATGGGACTTCCTGCAAATACTGAAATATGGAATGAAGAACCAATGCCCATCATACAACCCAATTTGAACTAGCCTCAGGCATAACAAGTCAACATTGTCTCTCATCTATGCTCAGTCACATGGAAGGAGAAAACCGATTATGTTGAATATCATAAATTAACCTTCGTCCTGGAAGAAGAAGAAGAGCACACTGAACTCCACAATCTTTTCATGGAGATACAACTTGACGTCAATAGAGACCCTGCACCCAAAGCAGTTTAAATTTTTTTTTTAACATGCAAGGAATATTTTTATAAGTAGTAGTAGTAACGAAAAATTTTGAACACAAAAACTATTTTTTCATTTGAAGTTCTTTTCATAATATCAACTGCTTTCAAAGGTCGTTATTAAAATGAATAGTTGTTTATTTATTCTTTCTGGATTGTGAATTAGTCTTTGAGTTATGGTAGTTGATCTCATGGTGCTTCTCTGATCAATTTGGTTATAAATATGTTTGCCTTGGAAACTTTGGGTTCTAAAGTGCTTATTCACTTGGGATTAAAATGTCAAATATTTCCTATTTCATGTGTTATATTAATGGAATAAAATTTGAGTCTTTTCACCTTTCCTTTTTCTATTTGTTGCAAACCTAATTTGTACCTGAAGCATGTCTATGTTCAGATGTTAGTTTTCCTTTCCTGCTTTCTGGTTAAAAATATACCCCAAAAGCCCTAATCACATCATAAGAGGGAGTTTGTTCCTCTAAAATTCAGAGGAAAGTTGTTGACCCGATGTCAACTTCTCGAGTTGTTGGCTTATAACTTGTCTTTCATTTTGGGTATAAAAAGTTCTTTAGGAATTGTTTCTAAGAGACAAATTTTACAACCAACACATACATAATGGAAGGGTCTATCTTAGCCCAATTTTATCTAAAAAATCAGCGTCCTCCCATATATATTAATTCACCCAAATTTCACACCCTCATAACTTTGTAAAAAATGGTTAGGTTAGAACAAAAAAAACCAATCTTGACATACTCAATTGTCCTAGACTCAATGGTGAGCTCAGATCTCCTCCAAAACATGCCAAAATTAGCATGTAATAACAGTCTCTCTAGAAATACCTCAACCCTCAAATCTAAAAGGGTTTTTCATGGCCATGGATTTGATGTCATGCTGAAGTTGTAGACTTTAGGATCACCAACAAAAGAAATGGAAGCTTCCAAAAGAGAGTGCAATAATGAGATTTATTGAATATTAAGATATGATATATGTTAAAAATGTACAAACACCTTGACTATATAGACAAGATGTGATGAGGTATGAACAACTATCCTTGATGCAAACATTAAATGCATAATTTAAATATTAAATGCCTATATAAATAAAAGTAATTGGGGTGAACATAGATCTATTACAATTAGATTCTAGAAATGACACCTAGGACCTAAGTTAATTTAATAAGTGAATAGGTTCGCACTAATGTCTAGTTAGGAAATAACCTCATCCACACTGAAAGATTCTTTCTACTAGCACGTTTTCTTTGGAGGTATAAGGAGTAGTATTCTATTGAATGATACTTAAATGCTTACACAACTCAACAAATTCCACAAAGTAACATTCATGCCCATTTCAGATCTCAACACCCTTATAATGTGATGGTTTCTCAATAAAGGACTTACTTTTTCAAACTTAGTGAAGACCTCATATTTTCCATGCATAAAATAAATCTAGGTGTATATTGAGACATGATCAATGAAATTAACATAATAATGCGATTTACCAAAAACTTCAACATCCAGCAGCAAAAAACATCTCAATGGATAATCTCTAATAACTTCTTATACTTATTACTCTCATTAGGAAATGATAATCTATTATGTTTATCAAATATAAAATGCTCGCAATAATAATTTCTACCAAACAAATAATTATAAATATTGTCAAAATGGTCTAAATACCTTTTTTCACTCATGAGATCCAATCTACGGTATTGCAACATACATACATTTTGAGTGCTAGTGACATTGGTAAATTTATAAATGGTAGAGACATTAATCCTAAATAATGTTCCTATTTGATATCATCTAGAAATTACCAAACCCTCTCTTATCAATATGCAAAAAAAAATGTCAAATATCACATGCATCCTAAAATCATTCAACTTGTGTACTCAAAGTGAATTTCTCACAAGTCCTAGAGTATGCAAAAATTTATCAAAGGTTTCAACCCTTCCTTTATATAAAGCATCATGTTATGTATATTTTATTATTGGTATGTGCATAAAGACGGGTAACCAAAAAATTGTGAAAGGCATAGTACAATAATATTATAATGCAACATTCTCACATTATGGCTTAGTAGTGATCTCCAAGAAGCAAAAACATCTCTCTCTCTCTCTCTCTCTCTCTCTCTCTCTCTCTCTCTCTCTCTC
>MU222983.1:277890-310893 GCA_018584345.1 Thuja plicata
TAAATTGCACAACAACAAGAAAAGTGTTGTGCTATTTGGTTTAGAGGGCTACCAAACTCATACCCTTGTTTTAGTGTTAACACGTCCATAGAAAGCTAAGATAAATAGATTTGATATATGATAAACTAATAAATGAAAATAATAATTAAAAAGTGAGAAAATACTCAAGTTATAATGATATGCTACTCAAATTAAAGTAAATGGATGCTCAATAATTCCTCTTTGAAGCCAAGAACTTGGAGCTTGGTTGATTGAAGGAAAGAACGTGCTTGTGCACGTGATGTAGAATGCCAGAGTAGTAATACAATGAGATCAAAAAACTATGAAAATTGTCCCAATGATGAAGTTGTAGAGATAGCTCATTTGAGTGAATCCAATAACCAAGAGTGACCAAGAGAGGGGAAATGAGAATAAAAATAAAGTTTAAACTAGAGAAGAGGAATCTCAACATTGTTGGCCTACCAAGGGAGGTGTTACATGGCCAAAAATATGTGGTGTAATGTCCCATTGACCACCTTTGATTTGTAGATTTGCAGGATGAGTATGCATCGCATAGACATATTCAGAACATACAAACATCATGAACCAAATATGCCACATTGTTGAGGATATATATAAGAAATATTATAGGGCAAGTAAGATGAGATGGAATCTTAGGTGGAAATTTGATTTTCGGCTAAAGAAAGGCATTATGCAATGAACAATTGCATGTGGTTCGCTTTACAACATTACATAAAAATTCAAGAATGTATTGTCTTAAAATGGAAGCCATTCCATGTTAAGAATGTTTATCCCTCCTTATGGGTGTATTTTTGACCACCATCATATTGTCCCCTCATTTCTGCATCTTCTCCTACTTCTGTGTCTGTTTAGGACCCTGATTGGGCCTCTTCGGGCACCATCCCTCCCATCTGGCACATTTTCCAGGGGTCCTGACTCCCTGGGTCAAGGTCAAGGTCAACCTCGACCTTGACCTAGGTCACCTAGGTCAAGGATGACCTCAACCTTGACCTGGGTCCCCCTTTAAAATTTGGAAGTTTGTCGGCTGCCGGAGGTCATCAAAAGTTCATTTCCCGCTTCTGGGTCGGTTGTTTTGGGTTCCGAAGCGATGATTATTAAATTATATTTAATATAGGTCCTCTCCTATGGGTATGGGTCTAATTGGAATTTAATTCTCCTACGTAGGCCTCTCTATAGGATTGTGCCCTAGTTTCATATATAAGGATATTTTCTCCTCTCATTTTCTCTAACCATCAACTAAGTGATAAGAAGGATAATCTCAAGCTCTAGGTGAAGAACAACTATCATCAAGCCATATGAAGTAAAAAGTTCAAGCATCCATTGTTATACATGTTGTCAAGATTTCAAAGTGTTCAAGTCTTCCTCTCTATCATTCAAGTTCTCCATTGAAGATCAAGGATTCAAGCTTTCAAGCCTTTGAAGCGATTTGGTTCAAACATTCAAGATTCATCATTCAAGCCCTAGATCTATCCATCATGGTGGTGTGATCTTCCTTTGTGCATCCTCAAAGACCTTTTTTTCTCTTCAATTTGGATTCCAAGCATACAATCATGGAGTTTTATGGTTTCTAATTGAGCTCAAGCTTTCATATTTACATACTTGTTTACATTTGAAATATAATTGTATATCTATTGAATATCATAGCTTCATTATTAGATTTACTTCTACTACTTGCTAGCATTCTTTAATTCAATTATTTATTTCAAGGTTAATTCCTAAATCGGGGTTTGACTAAGGCAAACCCCTCCCCCCCAACAAACAAATTTATTTTTCTTGTAGGTACAAGTTCAGAACAACAGATTGGAGTGCAGATTCAGATACCCTTTTTGGCAAACTTTCAGGATCCAAAAATAGATTTTCAGTCAGAGACTTTTTAGGTCGATTCTGCCCTAGGTCAGAATTGGAAATTCTGGGTCAATGGTGACATTGACTTGAGGGTACAAATTGGAACTGTGTTAGAACAGAAAAAGATTTATGGGTTTTGTTCATCTCTGCGTTTCTATTCCAGATTCGGTCTCAGATTTTCCAGAAACTGAGTGCAGACCCCCAAAAATATCATTCTTTAGATCTGTAGCATTTCAAGGTTAGTACTTTTCTCCTATTCAATTCAATTAAAGTTCTTGATCTATCTAAACCTATCACACACTCTCTTCTGTAAAACATGAATTAGGGTTTTTCTCTTTATCCCTATCCTTAATAGGTTGATTCATTTAAGCATTGATCCTTTCTTTAGGGTTAACCAATTTGGATCTTCCCTTTAAGAAATTTGGGATTAAGAGGACAATCTTACCTTCTTCACACATATTCATAGCACCCAATTTCCTATCTTACATTTCAAGTAACACATCTATTTCAAATATAACATCTTTGAACACCTATTTTTTATGTTACATTTTGGTGAACCCGCGATAGACAACTCTTTCTTTTTGGTGTTAGATACTTTGCCTCTTTTTCCTTAGAGACTAGATCTTGTGTGCATACTAAATTAGTTTTATTTTATGCTCTTGCATTTTAAAATACAAAAAAAAATCTACATACTCATAAAAATATAAAAACATTTCTTGCATTTCATTCACTATGAAGATCTTTAAGATGCTTTGGGGTATGGTTATTTTTCTCATTATGCTTCTTTTAGCATCTCTTTATAGTACTTATGATGTTTATGAGAGTATCATCCATTTCATCACGTTTGTTAATCTTCATGTTTTACTTGCTTATGCTATTTTGAGATTAACTAATAATAGTATTCCTACTTTCAAAACTTTCATTAAGGATTTGTGTAGTGGACTTATTACTCTTTTAGATTATGTGAAGAATTGGGTAGATGATACCCCATTTACTAATCTTTATAATGCTAATCCTATCATTCCTAATATAGTTCCTTATCCTCATAATCCTCATCCTATCAATCCTAATCCAATTCTAAATATTCTTATTTCTATTTCTCCATCTTCTATCCCTAGTTCTTCCCACACTTATGAGGGGGCTCAAGCTAAGGTTCATGATGTCGATGTTCAAGAATTTTTCCATTTACCTTCCCCTTCTTATCAAATCCATGATGATATTAAAGGGGAAAAAAAAGAAACCTCTTCTCAACCTATCATTCCACCATATACAACATTTTCTCATGAACACCATAATCAATCTCCTCCTATAGAAGCTTTGCAAGATACGTATATTACCGGATATACTATGGTGGATAAACAAGGCTATAAGGGTTTAGGGCTTGGTATCAATGAACAAGGTATTAAAAACCTGATTCGTTCATCTTCTAAACAAGATATGCATGGTATAGGTTTCCCACCTTCTCAATTCAAGGTGGTTGATCTTAACTATCGTCCTCCTCTTCATGTTCTTCTTCCAACACCCTCTTTAGATCACCCTGATACTCCTCAAGATGTGGCTAAGAAAGTGTATGTCCAATTATTGAATTCTAAGAAAGAAATCTTCAAACCTATTCCAAAAAATGCTCTTTCTAAATACAAATTTCCTTTTCATTATAGTAATACACATTTACTTGCTGATTGTGTGCATTTCAATTATATGTTAGAGAAAGAGTCGCTTTAGGAATTATATCTCATTCCCGTGCAGTATTACAATTTCTTTATAATTTTGATATAGGGCATTCCCCTTGTTATTCTATAAACTAGATCATTTTTCTCCTCTTGTCTCTTCACCGGGGGGCAAGAGGTATCTCATTCCAGTCTTCTAGGATCCATTTTTGCTCTTAGCATGTATTTTGTTTTGAGTTTAATTGGTTATTATTTCTACATTCTATCCCTATAATTTTCTATTATGATACATACTTCATTCGCTCATAATCATTCATGATATCTTTTCTTGGACATTTTGTTTTGTAAAGATATCTCTTTGCTATAACATCTCTTGATATAATTTGATATATCCCTTTCTTTCACCCCTGGGGGGAAAGGTATTTTCCTTCTTCCTCTATCTAAGGATATGCTTTCCTTAGCTTAGTGGCATTTGTTTATCATACAACATTATTTCCTTATAAAGATTTATGTTTTGGCGATAGATACCCTCTTATATGAGAGGTGATTGTCCTAGGTCATCACCTCTTCTTTATTTTGCAAATTTTAAATTCTTGCCTTTGCTTTGGGTTAGAGTTTGATTCCTTCATTTTGAGATTCCTCTTCCTCTGGAGTGTAGGGGGCTTGATGATTGAATCTTTGGTCCCTCTTTTCTTTAGAAGATGACATTTTATCCTAAGCACTCCTCTATGGTGGGGGTCTTGATGATAAGATCTCTTCCTCTTTGAGGATCCTTTTTCCATATGTGACATATCCATTTCACGATTATCTATGCTCTTAGAGGTAAGGGTTAATACTCTTTGCTAAGGATATAGTGTATATTGTTGTTAAGATGGATATCTCCTTACCTTTTGAAGTAGGTATCCTCTTTCTCTTCCTTATCCTTCCTAGTGGGTAGTCATGATAAGGAGGGGGGCATATATAGGGTCTCCCTTGTACTATAGTTTAAATTAGTTTACATTTTACAAAATGCAAAATCCTTGGAAGGTGACACACATAAGTTGCTAAATCCTGAAGAGACACGCTTTTTTATTTTTGCTAAATCCTCGGAAGGTAACACACATAAGTTGCTAATTCCTAAAGAGATACACATTTTACAATATGCTAAATCCTTGGAAGGTAACGCACATAAGTTGATAAATCCTGAAAAGACATGCATTTTATATTCCATAGTGATATAAGAATGTGGATCTATGGATATTTCAAAAGCTGTCAGAAGATGCATTACAATTACAAAGCACATTTTATGGGTGAACTTGTTGGGCTCTCCCTCCTTGGTGATTCATGGTAAGGTGGGAATCTTATTAGGTGAGGTAATCACTATCTCTTTTCTCTCTTTCACTTTCATCCTAGTAGGATTAGATCATGAAGCTATGTTATTTATAGTGTTGCTCTTGTCTTGCTTATGTAGTCATGTATGTTTTCTATGATTAATTGATCTTTACTTTCATATCTTTATGCATGTATTTTGAGTTATAATCCTTTTTCTAGGGGCTCATGTCCTTGACTTAGTGATGTTCTACCTTGTTGTGATCAACCAGAGTCTTTCTTCTAACTTTATCGTGAGTATGTTTGATTTCCATACTCCTGCTAAAGTGGGGGCTTAATGTATCATCTTAAAATGGAAGCACTTCCATGTTAATAATGTTTAGCCCTCCTTAGGGGGTGTTTTTGACCACCATCATATTGTCCCCTCATTTTTGCATCCTCTCCTACTTCTGTGTATGTTTATGACCTTGATTGGGCCTCTCCGGGCACCATCCCTCCCATCTGGCACATTTTCCAGGGGTCCTGACTCCCTAGGTCAAGGTCAACCTCGACCTTGACCTACGTCAAGGATGATCTTGACCTTGACCTGGGTCCCCCTTTCAAATTTGGAAGTCTGTCGGCTGCCAAAGGTCATCAAAAGTTCATTTCCAGCTTCCGGGTCGGCTGTTTTGGATTCCAGAGCGACGATTCTTAAATTATATTTAATATAGGTCCTCTCCTATGGGTATGGGTCTAATTGGAATTTAATTCTCCTATGTAGGCTTCTCTATAGGATTGTGCCCTAGTTTCATATATAAGGAAGTTTTCTCCTCTCATTTTCTCTAACCATCAACTAAGTGATAAGAAGGATAATATCAAGCTCTAGGTGAAGAACAACTATCATCAAGTCATGTGAAGTACAAAGTTCAAGCATCCATTATTCTACATGTTTTCAATCTTTAAAAGTATTCAAGTCTTCCTCTCAATCATTCAAGTTCTCCATTGAAGATCAAGGATTCAATCTTTCAAGCCTTTGAAGGGACTTGGTTCAAACATTCAAGATTCATCATTCAAGCCCTAGATCTATCCATCATGGTGGTGTGATCTTCCTTCAAAATCCTTTGTTCATCCTCAAATACCTTTTTCTATCTTCAATGTGGATTCCAAGCATACAATCATGGAAGTTTATGGTTTCTAAATGAGCTCAAGCTTTCATATTTACATACTTGTTTACATTTGAAATACAATTGTATATCTATTGAATATCATAGCTTTATTATTAGATTTACTTCTAATACTTGCTAGCATTCTTTATTTCAATTATTGATTTCAAGGTTAATTCCTAAATCAGGGTTTGACTAAGGCAAACCCCTCCCCCCAACAAAAAAAATCCAATTTTCTTGTAGGTACAGGTTCATAACAGCAAATTGGAGTGCAGATTCAGATACCCTTTTCGACAAACTTTTGGGATCCGAAAACATATTTTCAGTTTGAGACTTTTTAGGTCGATTATGCCCTAGGTCAAAGTCAAAAATTCTAGATCAATGGCGACATTGACTTGAGGGTACAAATCGGAACTATGTCATAACAGAAAAATATTTATGGGTTTTGTTCATCTTTGTGTTTCTATTCCAAATCTGGTCTCAGATTTTCTAGAAACTGAGTGCAGACCCCCGAAAATAGCATTCTTCAGTTCTATAAAATTTCAAGGTTAGTACTTTAATTCTCCTATTCAATTCAATTAAAGTTCTTAATCTATCTAAACCTATCACACACTCTCTTCTATTAAACATGAATTAGGGTTTTTCTCTTTATCCCTATCCTTAATAGGTTGATTCATTTATGCATTGATCCTTTCTTTAGGGTTAATCAATTTGGATCTTCCCTTAAATAAATTTGGGATTAAGAGGACAATCTTACCTTCTTCACACATATTCATAACACCTAATTTCCTATCTTACATTTCAAGTAACACATCTATTTCAAATGTAACATCTTTGAACACCTATTTTTTATGTTACAAAGAATAAGTGATATTTATACATGGATATCATATTTATTTTACTTTAAATTGCGCGCGCGCGCACCCCCCATACACACACACACACACTTTGAGGATGTTTGAGAATGATTTTAGATCTCTATGAGTTATAATGAAAATTCTATATTTTGAAAGATCTTATAATTTTTGAGGTAGTCAAATTATAGTAAAGAACTCTCTCTCTCTCTCTCTCTCTATCTCTCTCTACTTATCTTTATTTACCGTCTCCCCTATCTCTCTTACTTACCTATCCCTCCATCCCACCCATCTCTACCTACCTCCCCCTATTTAAGAGGGAGGAAAGAGAGGTAGGTATAGACAAAGTGAGAGGAAGAGAGAAGTAAAGAGGGAAGAAAAAAAAGTAGATAAGGAGAGATTTATTAGATGAAGAGAGAGAGGGGGGTAGGGAGAGATAGATGTGAGATAGAGAAAAGTAAGGGGGGAGAAGGGAGAGTGAGAGGGATAGATGTGTAGATAGATAGAGGTAGCGATAGAGGGAAAGGTAGGTAGCTAGAGAGAGATAGATAGGAGACAAAGATTTAACTAGAGAGGGGGGAAGAGGTGGGGAGGAAGGTAAAGATATGTATAAAAATAGAGGTAGGAAGGGAGAGAGAGATTGGTAGAGAAATAAGTAGATGAGAGTTATATATAAGTAAAGAGGGAAGGAGATAAAAGGGGAGAGAATGAGGGGGGTAGAGAGATGAGAGAGAGAAATCTAAAGAGGGTTAAATATGGAGTTACGGAGGAAGGAAGAGGTTGAGGGATAAGCCTAAATATTTGAGGGAGTGAGAGAGAGTAATATAGAGAGATATGGAGGGAGAGAAGAAGGGGAAAATATAAAGTAGAGAGGGAATGAGAGAAAGAGATATCTAAAGAGAAATAAAGAAAGAATGAGGGAGAGGAGGAAGAAATAAAGATATAGGTCTATATCTCAAGGGAGAGAGAGTGAAAGAGAGAGGTAGAGGAAGGGAGAGAGATAGTGAGACAAATAATTCTACAACTCAAGGGAGAGAGAGAGTGTGAGATATAAGAGCGTGATAAGAGCATGTCGATTACCATTATTAAAAAGTTCTAAAACTTTATAATATATTTTAAAAAATAGTATAGAATAGTGAGATATAAAATTATAGGTAGAATCACTATAAAAAAGAATATTCATCCTTTTCCAACAAGAACTCCTCAAATCCTAAAAGGATGGTACCTTATAGCTCCATATAAGGATGCAAAATTGCCTCCCATGCTAATTTCTTTTTCTTTCTTTACCTCTACTTCTTCATGGGTATAATGAAATTCATCATTACCATTCCACTCATAATCTGAAATAAGTTCAATAAAGTGCACTTGTCTCTTACCCGAATATTCCTATCCTAGAGCCAATGGTTCTCTACAAGTGAAGCAAATATTTTTCCTTTGTAGCTCACTCCTTGTTTCTTAACCTGGCTTCTTATTAATTAAATTTTGAACATTATTTGAGGGTAAGTGTTGAAATATCTTTTTCTAAAAATTCCCCTTATGTTGTCAAGGACTAATTGTCCTTTGATTAGTTATTGATTTATTAGGCATTCAAGTTTTAAGCTGTGAACTACTTTTGATATCTTCCTGCAAGGTCAAAAATGAAAAAGCCTTAACCAGTCCCTAAAAAGTTCTTCAAATCCTTCAAGAAATAAATAGATAATCCCATGTTTAGACATGTTAGACATTATATTTCTTATTGATAGATTTAGGTTGCTTCAACTTTAACAACTCTTTGAAATACTCTTCCTTATTCTTTAGTTCAAATTTGTCTATCAATCTTTGACTAAACTTACCAAAATGTATTTACCAGTTTATGTCCTCAAGTAATCATACCATGACACTATTAATCACAAGCCTCGTCTTTGAGTTATAAGATTACATATTGAACAACATCTTTCTCCTTCACAGAATTGAAAGTAAAGAAGGTTTGTAGCTTTTGTAGCCAGGCTCTCATTGAAATCTTGTTTCTCCCATCAAAAGTAGGAGCTAAGAGATTGTACTCAACTTATTATTGATCTCTTTCCTACTATTATCTCAGCCCTTCTTACTAACCATTTCTTGGTAGCAAGGTTGTCACCATGTTCACATAATCTCTAAATTGAATCGAACTCCAAAATTCTTCATCTAGGTTGCTATAGGTTGCCCTCATTTCAAGAAAATCTTCGTAGCTTATTCCATAAGATTGGAACACAAGTTCTTCGTGGGTACTTCATCTATAGGAAGGAAAATACTCTACGCATATTTTGAAGAGGATTGATTTAGAGATTTAGTGACCCCTGAAGAACTTCCCTTATCATCTATAGACACCAAATCTCGCAGTTTCTCTATAAGTAATCTCATCACTTCTCTAATCTCCACAAGGATTTCTACATTTTGTATTTTGTATTTCACCCAACTTATAAATTCTTTACCAAATGATAGTATATTAGTATTAGACATGAAATAATAGAGATGAACAACCACTATTTTGTTATCAAACACAACAAAAATCTAAAATGCAATCTCACTACAAAACCCAACATACTACTCACTAAAACCCTACAAAATGCATACGAAAAATATGACATTTGGACCTTCTGGCATAATGCTAATCACACCTTTGTGAACCTATGGCTCTCATCCTTAGTCCACAAGGAAACCCTTAAACATCTTGTTCTAGAGCCTCCTCCTCCTCAGGTTTGGCCCTCTAAACAACAACAAAATTTTTAGCAAAATATCAAGCGAACGAATGAAAAAATGGTATCAAAACCCTCTAAATAACATGCACAATCAAAACTCACGACCAAGAGCGGAGAATATTTACATTTCCAAGAATATAACTCCTAACTTTCTTGGTTCTCACTTGCCACTTGCTCACGTTGATTTACAAATGTCACTTTAATACATTCCAAGCTTTCCATTTTTTCACTTTGTATTTTGCCTCCAAAAATTTCAAATGTCATTTATTAATCTAACATTAAATCTAATTCGACCATTTAATCACAAAGACAATATTTCCCAATTCAACCACAAGTCTTAATTTATTATTTCTAGATAATCAAATTTACTATAAATAAAAGTACTATTTTGGGAAAGGGGATATGAGAATAAATCTCCTAAGATGAGTAAGTTTCCTTCAACTGCCATCACTTGATTAAGATAGACAAGCCAATGACAAATATGAGAATCTCTTTGGTCTACAATGGGGTCAGGAACTCACATAGTATTCCTTGCAATAATCCAAGCGCCAAATTCTATTCAAGAGAGTTTATGAGGGTTGAACTAGCTTCTACCATAGTGGTTATCCACTATGTTAAAATCACCTCCCAATATCTATTAAGTTATTAGGAGGTTTTTTATCATCCATTCCCATAATGTCGTTCAAGATGAGGAATTAAAGGGGGTATAGATGGAACAAAACTGAATGAATATTCCTTGGAACAACATTAAACACCACCACACCCAATATTTATTACAACCTACTCTTGAATAAATAATAAATTTAGCTAAGCAAGGTGCAATTCCTTGCACTGCACCTCCACTTCCCTCACCGTGAAGAGTAGTTTTAAACCAACCATCCTTCCATAAGGATTGAAGAGAAATTCGGAAGTGAGATTCTCCAATTTAGACTTTTTGCAAGAAAATTACATCTCACTCATAAATTTGCAGAGTTTTCTTAACATGAACTTTTCTCAAAGAGATAAATAAGCCCCTAACTTTCCATGCCGTAACAAAAACTTCATTAAATTCTGAAATAAGAAATTAGATCACAAAACAATACCTAAAATAAAATATTATTAAGTCACAAGCAAAACTAAATACTTCCACCATAATATATATTTATATCTTTATTTATTTTATTGCTTGATGATGGGAGATAACACAATTCACTTAAATCATCATTGAAAGTTAAAAGTATGAATATCCTTGGCAACTATTAAATTATCACTCCGAAGTGGAACACACTAGAGTGGAATCCCCAACCATTCTACCATCCTACCGTAACGCACCACCAAGACCATCCTCACCGTCTAGCACTGTCTGATCGATAATAATAAAGCTTAAAAAACATATTTTCATGTGCTCCGAGTTGACTACTACTGATAACAATCACACCAGTGTGGTTGTATTCAGTGAAGTTAAAACAATGTTAGTTACCCAAAGCCCACAAAACAAGCTAAAAATACAAATCCAATGTGCTTGCCATGTGATACAGCCCAGCACTTGCTGTACTACTTAGGTGAGTTTAATCCTTAGTTATATAACAATAAACCTTTTTTATGCGATCCCTTATTTTCAGCAGGAATGGAGACTGGCGAGCATATTCTACTCATTGATCGGTGGATTGATAGCAGGTAAAGGTCTGCAAGGAGGAGTTGGAACAGTTTGAAATATGAACGATTCAATGAAAAAGAGTAGTTTTTTGGAAGACAGTTGATGAGCCTGAAATGACAGATTCTTCTCTTATTTCTTCTTCAGCAGCGGATGCAAGATCAGCATTTACAAATCACAGCTTCAATGTGAATATGCTCCAAGACCAAGATTACCCTTCTGTGTCACCACCACCACCACCACCACCACCACCACCACTTCCTCCTCCTCCTCAATGCCAATCATTGATAAACTTAGTAAATGAAATAGCTCAGATTGATCATTACAGGAAAACCCAGAAGAAGGACTGCTCAACTCTAGTAAGAAGAATTAAATTGCTACTGCCTCTTTTTGAGGAATTAAAAGACATGCACCATGGAATAGG
Source organism: Thuja plicata (assembly GCA_018584345.1). NCBI lineage: Eukaryota > Viridiplantae > Streptophyta > Pinopsida > Cupressales > Cupressaceae > Thuja > Thuja plicata. The sequence goes on from MU222983.1 coordinate 289,502, forward strand.
ATCTCTGCCTCAGGATGCTCTTCCCTGCATTTCTTCTTTGGAAAAGGCCCTGGAATCTGCTAAAGATTTACTTCAACTCTGTCATGATGGCAGCAAACTCTATCTGGTACATTCTCGCTTTCTTGTTTTTTAGTACTTCACCTACAATGACGTCGCACATTTGATATGTTAACACAAGTCCAGTGACAGACGTTAATCAGCATTACATATAGGATGGATCCAATGTACTATTTACAAAATTCAGGAAATGGGTGTCGTATATTTTTGTTGGTTTATAATAGGTATAGATTATGTTTTCTGGTTTATAACGCGCCTACGATTTTAGTGAAATTTAGGAAATGGGTGTCGCATGTTTTTGTTGCTTTATAATGGGTATAGCATTTTTTGTCCGACTTATAACGGGTCTACGTTCTGTTTGTTGGTTTATGATGGGTTTAGCTTACTTTTATTGGTTTTTGAAGTTTTGCTTGGATTCTACCAGTATGGGTAGGATTCTAGCTTATTTGTGTTGCCAAAAAATTCTCTCTTTATGATTGGATCTTGTACTATGGTGTTTTGTGGTACAATGTAGGTCTTGGAGAGCGAAGCAATCGCAGGAAGGTTTCGGGAATTAACTGAGGAACTGAATCAAGCTCTAGATGGCTTGCCCTATAATTTACTAAAAGTTTCCGATGAAGTTAAAGAACAGGTAGGCCTTGGCACTTAGATTAGTTTTGTTCAGTTTTTGTTGGATTTTACAATGGAGTAGTTGAGGGGAGCTATTTCCTGTTATATGGTGATACCCAACCCATTTCATCCTCGCTTTTCACCAGTTGATAAGCTTGGCTTGCACAGTTTGGCACACGCTCATTAATTGGGAGCGTAGACCCCTGTTACCTTTCTTGAGGTCAATCTTAAATTTGAGAACAGTTTTCCAACCTCATCTTCAATTTGAAATGGTTTCTCAACCTTATCTTTGATTTGAATTTAGAAGTTTTGAAGTCTGATTCTGCACGCATGGACTTAAGCAACTAGATTTGAGTGCATGTAATTTGATTAATAGACGTCCTTGCTGAATCTGCGACTGTGTGTTTTTCAATCTACCGTTTATTGAACATTTTGAGCTGCCGCTAGGTCAAGGCCTTTGGTGCTTGTAATGGTATCCATGTTCTGTTCAGTCTTTGCCATTTGTTTTCTGGGTGGATAATTTATGTTCATGATCTAGGATTGTATGATGTATGAGTATGGCGTTCAGTTGTGCTTATAGCATACCGCACAAAGTCAATGAAACCATTATGATGGCAAAGTATCATGTGATTCTCTGCAGGTAGAAATGTAATATAATAAATTGGAATCATGTTGTTATATATGTGGAGCTTTTCCAAATTTTGAGTTTTTTTAATCATCTCAACTTTATTCTTTTACTAGAAAAGGCAAAGCTGATGTCTCTTTTAAAAGGAGAATTAATTTTATGTTCACAATGATAACCTAAGTTTTTAACTGCTGATTGCAATGACATCTTGTCACTTAATGCTACTTAGTCACTATTCTCTATATGATCTCTCATTTTTGTTCATCAAAGCTGGTGTGTGATTTTCAATTTACAAGAATCGTCTGTTTTTATAACTGCTGAGATGCTTAATGACACTTACATTTTGTTACATTGTGTTACATACTCGACTTATCATTCCCTGAAGTATCTCTCATTACCTTTAGTGCGATTATTATTATAGAGTAACACAAAACCTCATTAGATATTGGTTTTCAGTGAAGTGCCCTTAGTCAGCATGCTCTTAGAGTCTGAAATACCCAGAAATTTTGATTTTTTTTTTCTATTAAATTAAATTGAACTCCGTGCTATTTTAAATTTAATTTGAGAATCTTTTTAATCCATCCAGGCACACCAGAAATAAATTGGCACTTTTGCTTGTCGGTATCACAATAAAGAAATCAGCGCTGAATGATCTACATTTTCCAGCAGTAGAATTAAGAAAGTTAATCTAGTTGTCCAAGTGATTGATTCCAATGAAGAGCATATAAAACTAAGTTTATACTTTCAGTCCAGTCTAAAAACACAGTAGGAAAGTATCGTGAAATGCCGCTTGCTAGGCATCCCAATCAACAATCGTCTTATGGTGTATGCACAAATGAAACATGGAGTCCAAAATCACTGGTTCAAAACCTCAAATACAAAGCCTCAGTCTTACTGGCAAATACACATCTAAGAATGTAAATTTTAATGCAGGATATAACACAAAATATGATTTGCAGGGAACTCCAGAGTGTTGTATGTTTTTTATTATTTTCATTGCATGATTTCTGATGCTGTCATTGTTTCCGTCTTCCAGGTCTGTCCCCAACTAGTAATTACTTGTTAGCAGTTGCCATCTCCATGCGACAGGAAAACATCCTTGGATACCATTCACTTGCATCATGTATTTTAAACCCTATCATGTGATCAGGCTAGTTAATATATAAAATGCAGCTGAGTAAATGTGTCAGGCCAGAATCGGAAAGCAGGACAAAATGGTTTGAATTTGTTGTCAAACAAATACAGATTCATATTCTTATTAATGGGTAGTGAAGAATAGTTTTAACTGCCAAAAGCAACTAAAAGAGGAAAACTATCAAAACTGGATGTGTTAATCTATAGGATTAAACCCTAAAGATCAATATTTACGTCCCCGCCCTTAATCTGAAGAGGTTACAGTCAAAACATGGTTGCCTCTGAAATTGTCAAACTTTTCTCTTCCGAGCATTCGGTAAGAATATCTGCTGGCTGGTCTGCAGTTGGATAAAACATAAGTTGGATACTGTCATCTTTCACGTGATGTTGAATCAAATGACACTTTGTGTTGATGCGTTTGGTTCAATCATGAAAGACTGGATTTTTGGCCATTTTGGTTGTAGATTGATTGTCAACTAGGAGAGGTGTTGACAAACCTAGCGCTCCTCTAAATCTGCAAGAATTCTTGGAGCCATAATAGTTCCCTTGTTACCTTGGAAGGTACCGTATATACTGCTTCTGCAAAGGGTAGATCTGACACTGACTGCTTCATAGATTTCCAAGTGATGACAGCTGACCCTGAATGCATTAGGAATCTTGATGTAGATTTTTCATCTTCCAAGTCACCTTCATACTCAGAATTTGAATGCCTAAATAATATGATTTATATTGCCTTGCAGTATTTGAGCCCATAGTTCTGAGTTCCTTTTAGATACCAACAGTCTTTTTTCTGCTAACCGATGATTTTCTCTAAGTTTTTGCATGAATCTAGAGAGGACTCCAAGAATAGAAGAATTGTTTGGTCAGGTTGTTGCATAAATCAAACTTCCAACAAGCAGTTGGTATTTAGTTGCACCTACAAATGCTGCAGAATCATTTGATGTTAGTTCCCAAATTTTGCACCATAGGAGTACAAAGTGGTTTGTAGTCGGACATTCCAAAATTTGCTCAGAATTTCACAAATGTATTGTTGTTGGACAATGAATATATACTTGGGTTTTTGAATCATCACAAACCCAATACTTCTGATGCTTGCTTCAAATCTTCTTCCTCAGTTTTAATATACTTCTCATTGTTGCTAGTTAGAAACAAATCATCCATATAAGCAACTAGATATAGACTTGTGCTATCAACCTTTTTGACAAAAATAGTTGATTCATCAAATTCAAAGTGTTTGAAATTCAACTTCATAAGGTGCTTAGTGGGTTTTTCATAGTAGGCTTACGGGGACACTATACAACAATTTGATTTTATAAGTTTGTATATTTGGTATTCTTGACTATTGATTGCATATCCTTCTAGTTGAGATATATACCAGGTTTCTTTGAGAACATCAATCAAGAAGGGAAGTTTTTAAATCCATTTGATAAACTTTACATCTATTTTATGCTAGAAGAGCGAACAAAGCAGGAAAGGTAGTCCACTTTGCTATAGGTGCAAAGGTTTCTTTATACTCTATGCTCTCTTGTTGAGTATATCTCTTTGTGACAAGCCACGCTTTATGTTTGTCAAGTGAGCCATTTGCTTTGTTCTTGTTTCGAAAGATCCACTAGCAACCAATAGGTTTACAACATAGTGGAGGGTCAACGAACTCCCAAGTGCATTTTTTAAAATAACATCATTCTCATTTTGCACAGCCTTCCTTCACGTTGCAATATTTATGGCTTCATTAACAAAGTTGGTTCAGAGTCTAGTTCTACAGCTATATTTTTTTCATCTATGAATGAAGATTTTTTAATGACGTCTACGAGACCATCAGTCTAAGGGACCACGAATCACAGCCCTAAACTAACTCCATAGTCTTTTCCATATCCGATCTCCTGCTGTGAATCTTGACAATCAAACTAGCTGTCTGCTTGATCTTATCCTCCTCAAATAAACTGTACATGCTGCCAGCCTGAAGGATGACCCCGTACTGAGCCCGAATGTCATCATATGCCGTGCACTCAAGTTATTACCTTTATTGGATTGAGTTTGTTGTCTTGTGTTCTATTAACTTCTTGTTTCTATCTTGCCAATGTCATCAAGTCTCAATTTTTTGAGAGTTTGTTGGACTTGTTTGCCCATTTTTGTGAAGATGTAGGTTGAATTATTAGTGCTTTCATTTCTTGATTAGAAGCTCCATTATGTTCTAACTATTGCTGTGTAGTTTCCTGAATCCCTTGTTCATCTCATGAAGTTTGAAATTCTCCATGGGAAGGCTGAAATTTTCCATGAGAAGTTTGAAATTCTTCATTAGAGGGGATTTTATCTTGAATATATTGATATAGAGATTCCAAATGTGGCTCCTACAAATATCTTATCCATCCCTCAAAGTGAGGAATCTCACAAGGATGTTCTTTCCAAGAGACAAACATGGCAAGTTTTTCTAGGTCTTGTAACTGGCGTTTAACTCTAGACAATATTTTTGGAAGCTTCACAAAATCTAAAATCACGAGCAATGAGAAATTTCCTATTTGCCTCATCATACAGCTTATATACTTTTCAAGATTTAGAAATAGCCTAGAAAAATGTATTTAAGAGTGATCCAACTTACTTCTTTTCTCTTTGGGAATCGAATCATATCTGCAATTGAATTCACTTCAATTCTGAATAGAAATCATATATATCTAATAAATTTTGAAGGGTGCCCCAAGCCAATTAACATCCTTGTATTTGTCAAAACATCTCCATTAGTAGAAAAACCCTTATGAAAGCCAGAGCTTTAGAATTCCTACACTTCCATATTTTTCCTTTCTTTAACAGAAGTTGGTTTGGTAGGTTGGGTGTCTCCATCACAAATATTGCACCACAAATAATTGAAAATAAGAATGTTTTCAATTTTTCTATACCATTCTATCCATGTGCTGTTTTTGGTTAAATTGACCATTCTAACAGTAGATTTCTTTGTAAATTCTGTAAATCACACAACTTTTCTTATACAGATTTATTTCTTAGATTTTTCTTTATTTAATTTATGTTGAAAAAGCAAGGAAGGTAAAATAAAAAATACCTCTATAACTGCATTCTATGAACTTATGAAGCAGGAAAGAAAGAGTTTTTTATTTTTTTGGTGAAACAGCAGCAGTACTCAATACTGGAATTCTCAATGCCTCTCCTCACTTTCACATAATCTTTGATTTCAGTTTGTTGCTGCACACTTGTTCTTCATGCTTATGCATATGCCTTCGGAGAATGAAAGACCCATACCTGTGAACTGCAGGATGGGATTGTTGCTGTTTAGTGCAGATGTTTTCTTGATTGGTGTGAGTGAATACATTTTCAGATGCTTGTACAAATGTGCTACTACACTTTTGCATCTACAAACTCCCGAGAGTTGTGTTTGGATGCTGTGTGTTTCGTAGGTCAGAGAACACAAGTGTCTTTTAGCAGAAATGAAAATATTTCTACACTCTCCTCTCTTGATAGCCAGACTATTTAGCATCACAAAGTCCCAAAATCCCTAAAGTGCCTTTTTCTTTGCCTCCGTTTGCTTCAGGCAGATATTAAAATAAAATAAAATATACATTATTCTGGTGCACAGAGGGTTATGGCAGTAGCTGGGATGAAGAGTAACATAAATTGTTAGTCATGGCCTCTTTGCATTGCCGATAATGTCTTATGTTACTTGTCAGCAATTTTTTTTTTTTCGGCAATATCTCAGATTCTCAAATGCTACTGTAATTTTTGAATGTTTGGATTGCCTATGCTTCTCACATTGTCAGGCCAGGATTGAAAAGGAGAGAATGGTGTAGCTTTACTATTAAGCATATAAAGATTTACATTCCTAGTAATAGGCATCAAAAACAGCTAAATGCCAAAAGCTTCTAATAGAGGAAAACTACCAAAACTGGATGTTTTAATCCATAAGATTAATCTGTAAAGATTAATATTTACAAAATGCACAATTTGATAATGGATGAATCTCATCCAATACCATGCTAAATTAGAAAAATGTCTTTTAATAAATATTTAGAAACCACTTATGCCGTGGACAATGCACTATGATGTCTCTGATTGGGTGTTGTTCTTTCCAAAAGTGGTTCTATCTATAGAATAGTTACAAGAACAAGCTCTCTCTCTCTCTCTCTCTATTAAATTTTCCAGGAAAAGGATGCGACGACAGAGTTAAATCAATGCCAATTTGATAAAACTCCCTAAGACTGCTGAATAAAATAAAATGCTTGCATGTGGAAATTATTGTGAATGGTAAGAGTAAATAGATATGGTTGGCATAGGAGGTTGTAAAAAATAACCCTTCATTTCTCAAAGATCCATTCAGGCTATGTCAATCAATTGTTTTCTATTTATAGAATCATTTGAGAAATGCTTGCCACTCTATTTCTTTAATTCAGTTAGGCATTTACTTAAAAAGGCAGTGACATTAAACCTAATTCAATGCTAATTTAGTGAAATTTCATAGGCTTGACAAATAAGCTAGAATTTTTCATATTTGGAAACCCTTGTGAGAGGATTATCGTCATCATAGGAGGTTGTAAAAAAATAATATAAGTGCATGTACAGTTGTAGTGACCCTTATCCCACAAGGATCCATTGAGGTTCGGTCAATGAGTTGTTTTAAATTAATAAGCATGGCTGAATAACTACGTGAACAAATTATTATTGTTTGGGAGACAAGCTGCATCACTATGATTGTCATAAATTCTTAATCCATAAGATTAATCTGTAAAGATTAATATTTACAAAATGCACAATTTGATAATGGATGTATCTCATCCAATACCATGCTAAATTAGAGAAATGTCTTTTAATAAATATTTAGAAACCACATATGCTGTGGACAATGCATTATGATCTCTTTGATTGGGTGTTGCTCTTTCCAAAAGTGGTTCTATCTATAGAATAGTTACAAGAACAAGTTGCCTGCTTCTCTCTCTCTCCCTCTCTCCCTCTCTCTCTCATTTTTTCAATAAAATATTCCTGGAAAAGGATGCAACGACAGAGTTAAATCAATGCCAATTCGATAAAGCTCTCTAAGACTGGTGAATAAAATAAAATGCTTGCATGTGGAAATTGTTGTGAATGGTAAGAGTAAATAGATATAGTCGGCACAGGAGGTTGTAAAAAATAACCCTTCATTTCTCAAAGATCCATTCAGGCTATGTCAATCAATTGTTTTCTATTTATAGAATCATTTGAGAAATGCTTGCCACTCTATTTCTTTAATTCAGTTAGGCATTTTCTTAAAAAGGCAGTGACATCAAACCTAATTCAATGCTAATTTGGTGAAATTTAATAGGCTTGACAAATAAGCTAGAATTTTTCATATTTGGAAACCCTTGTGAGAGGATTATGGTCATCATAGGAGGTTGTAAAAATAATAATATAAGTGCATGTACTGTTGTAGTGACCCTTTATCCCACAAGGATCCATTGAGGTTCGGTCAATGAGTTAAATTAATAAGCATGGCTAAATAACTATGTGAACAAATCATTATTGTTTGGGAGACAAGTTGCATCACTATGAATGTCATAAATTCGAGTTTGGTGATTTGACACTTGATTTTAAAGAGCATTCACCTTGTTACCCTCTAATTTTGCAAATAGAAGTAACATATCCAATCTTTCTCTTTTAAATCAATTGGAAGCCTTTGACGAATTTGGGGACCATATTTTTCAATTTGGACATTTGATATATGATACAAACTTCTCAGATTAGAATTACCTTTTATTAATCATCTTGGTCAAATTTTTTCCCTTATGGAGTCCTATTCCAGAAAAGCGCACGTGATTTCAATTGTGGTTCATACATTCAATCTGGCAGTATCGAGACTTCACATTACACACTGTTCATTGATGTTATTGGCCAATGGGTCAGACACTAGTTTGTTATTCACTTCTCTAATTAATCTTCATGTGTCATCAGGTTGCCCAATAGTTTTATTGTCATGACATAATGATCAAACGTTTCTAGAGAAGTCTGAGTTATTTACCCTTGTGATTTAAATGGTCTGCTGAAGATCCGCAGTTGAGTGGTTTCAACAATTGAAAGATGAATGTATCACATATTGGAAGAGCTTGCAAAACAATTTTTTGGCAAGGCCTAAGCCTGTTGAAAATAAATATGAACTGCCCCAAATCTCTGAGGTCCAGAAGAATGTAAGGGGGTTCATGAGGGATGTTGTAGCATGCTTCAATAATCTATTAATATGATTTCAAGATATGTTAGACCAAGTTGTAATGTCCCCTTTTTAGCTCACCATGGTTGGTGGTTTGGATTAGCCTATCAGTGGCCCCCGTAGGCTAAATCAGATGGTTAGCGGGTCTCAGTTGGCAGAGCCGGAGGCCAATTCCCACTCCTGAGGTCAGGGATGTTTAGGATTGCTCTTCGTTTGGGTCAAATTGGCACACTTACTATTTATAGTGTCTATTTTGGGAAAGTCAGGGTTTCTATCTTTAGCAGGGCACTTGAACAATTGGTAGCAGTGTGGAGTTGTGGTGATGTTGACAAAACTTTCATTTAGAGACTTACTATTTATAGTAAGTCAATTTTGCCATGTTGCTATTTTTGGCAGTGCACCTGGCCCTTGGTGTTAGCATGAGTTCTTCAGTTGATTGATTGGAATAATCTATTGGCTCAAGATTATGACATTAATTATTAATAAAGTATTCGTTCATTAATAAAGTATACTTTATTAATAATTAATTATAAAAGAGCTATTATAAAGTCTAATTTAAAATGGGGAGCCAAAGGCATCCTTTAATGTTATTAAATGCTCACTTAAATTATGGCGCCCAAGACTTAGGAAATGGCTAAGTCAAAAAGGTGACAACAAAAGCAAATAATAATTCATTATTGTGTCTTGTTGAAGAAGCTATTTGGTTTGAACTTCTATGAGGAAATATAAAGAGCAATTGAAGAAATTGAACCTCATTGTGAATTGTTGATTTTGATTTGTATTGGTGAAGTCTTTGGAGAACATCCAAGGGTTTCAATCTTGGCTTGAGAATTGTGAATTCTACAGGCTTTCAACACTTTGAGTTGGTGGAATACCCAGTGAGATTGTGTACAGGCGTTGGTCTTATTCAGAGGCCAAGATTGATTCAATTGTTTGCAGAGATTTGTGTTTAGAAGCTTCATATTATTCCAGAATTGATTGTAAGGGCAGAGGGCTTCATTTTATGCAGATCACAACTCATAGAAGGGTCAGCGTTTGAGTTTATTATAGAGTGGCCGAAGGTCTCCAAGAGGCCTCGATAATCTGAAAAAGGGTGACGTTAGTTTCTTGAAGGCATGTTTTGTAAAGTTGATGCCTTAATTTTGTGAATACAAGCCTTGGCGTCAAGTTTATACAATTTCCAAAGGGCTGTGTTTCAGATTGTCATATCAGTTATACACATAGTTACACCGCCCTGGGGGACGGGGGGACGTCGGGACGGGGGGACAAGTTTTCGGGCAGGGGGGACAGAGGGGCCTCAATTTGGGGACGGCGGGGGGACGGCAGCGGGGGATTGGGGGGGGGGGGGGGGAGGGGTGTATATACTATATACTATACATGTGGTACTTAAAATGCTAGTTATAAAAAAATGTATAACAATATAAGAGTCTAAGACGTTTAGAATCTGAATTACTATTAGTAAAAGACTAAAAGTAAAACTTTAATGCAATGAGTAAAACTAAATACTACATTGCATTAAAGTTTGAACATTGAACATGGAACAATAAGTTAATAACATAGAACTTTGAAGTTTGAACAATAGAATTATAATTATAATTTATAAATAGTCGAATCAGCAAATGGAAGAGTTCTATGAGTATCTAATCATAAAGATGATTACATTGAGTAGCATGATAATAATGTTGTGTAGCATGATTACACACTAAACAATTTAATAATGTTGTGTTTTTTTTTTAAAATTGTTTTATTTTTGTGCTTTGACAGGGGACGCCCGTACATCCCCTTTTGGGGTCGAGGGACGTTTTGGAGTCCCCGTTCCCAAAGGGGGATGTGGGGACGTCCCCGCGTCCCCGACGAATGGTGGCTGATCGGTGGCGCCGTTGGAAACGCGGGAACGGCGTCCCCCCATCCCGGGTGCGTTGGGGATTTTGGGGGGGGACGCGTCCCCGTGTTACACCGGTTATACATGTGTTTGGAATCCAGGTTTTCTATGTTTGCATTTAATAATTATAAATGCATGAATTTGTCATTGTAAATATTTGCAATTAAATGTTTAGCAAATAAAGATTTCTTGTGCTCAGTTTGTGTAATTCATTTTGAGTTTCATGCATTGCAATTTCAATATTTTAAAAAAAGCATATATTCTGAAAGTCTAAAAAAAAACAAAACCAAAAACTTCAAAACAAAAAACACATTCAGCAGAGATTTGAACAGGGGAGAATCAATAGGGTTCTTACAGCCACTGTAAGAAACCTGTTGGTTCTACCCCTTTTCGACTATCTCTGGTGGATATGGTTTTTGCAATTTTGTAGTTTTTTTTGTGTTTTTTTAGAGTTTTATGCTTTTTTTGGTATTTTGGAAATATGAAATAATACAATGCATGAAATTCAAATTATCTCTGTGAACAATGCACAAATATTTCCACTTAATTCAATTCTGAAAATGTATTGCATACAATGCTTGGCTAAGAACATAAGGAATTAATTTATCGCAATTTAGATAACCTGGAATGGAAACACAGCTTGTATTTATTGACTCAAAATGATTGCAGCTGGATCTGCGAATACATATCTTTAGACGCCAAGGAAGATGGAGCCAATGGCACTCAACAACCCCAGAATTGTGCCTCTACACACACTAGCATCTCCTCCTCTGACTCACGCGGCTGCTATATACCCTGCGGCTGCCTTCAATGATCTCATACACAACTAATAATAGTGCTTAATTCTGCTCTTATGGACACGTCTCCTTTAGCTGGGCACCAATAATTGTAATCTGCTGATAAACTTCACAAAATCTGAACAATATTTCACCTAATTCAATGATTTGAAGCCTAGTAATGGCTCTAGGATGAAACCATCTCCCAATTGCACAATATCATTGGGTATTTCATCAACTTAGAGTGCTAAAATTGTGAAGAATTCCCAATTCTCCAGCAATGTTGAAACCCTTGGTAAGAACCAGAGACTTCTCAAAGAAACAAGCAAATTCATCAACTCACAATGAATCGATTTCCTTCCCTTAGCGTTTATATTTCCTTCATGATAAATCGATCCATGAGCCTTCACAAATAAGATTCATTAATCAGTTCATGGCATTGGCTTTTTATGCAACGTTGACTTTATAATAAATTAATTAATCCCCTTGTACTTGGCGTCAACTTCCATAATGCAATTAATAACCATTAATAATGCCTTTTTAATGTCCCACACTGACTTAGGAAAATAAATAAATAGGCCCCCTCATTATGACGTTCATTTGATGCACTTATAAAGTCAATTGGCCCCACTTAATTAATAGCTTTATATCATAACTTTATAATTATTTTATCATTAATAAAGCGTCTTTATTAATGATAAATATGTTGTCCTCAATTTTGCATCCACAAAATTGGACAACCCTACGCAATTTTCTTGTAATTGGTAGGAGTTCTCTCTATGGTTTTCATGCTTTGATAGAAGTTTGTTTGAGGAAATCTGTCATCCTTTGATTCATCTCTGATTTTACTTCTTTGGAGTGTTTTGTCGTTTTTGTCTTTTCTTCATTTTTCTTTTTCTTGTGTTTTGTTTGTGGTTTTTTTTTGCCTTAGGTTTGTAGCCTTCGCAATTCCACTCGTTTCGAGCTATCTTAGGGGTCAATCGGGTTTGTCTAGCTCAAGTTATAGGGGTTTGAAGCGTCCTGCCAGTGGGGTTTTTCAGATAGATTGCACATCTTGGTCTTGCAAAAGTCTTTAAAAAGTGGATTTTTTCTTGTCAAATGCACTAAGTAAGCATTGTTTTTATTTGTAGGGTGGATTTAAGACCCCATTTAAAAATTTCACATCATTCTGTGAAGTTTTGCTTATTGTTTTAAATGATTGTGGGGTTTTTAAACTTGTCTGCACATCATGTCATTTAAAAACATAAGTTTGCATATAATAGATTATGTTTATTCCTCAATCAGTGGACTTTTTATTTGCAGTCTTACTTTTCAGTTAACAAGATATAAGGTGGGCTTTTTGAAAGAAATTACATATGCAAATGCCTTGAGTTATTTAAAATTCCTTATAACTCAATTAGTGGTGGCAATTTTTGATAGAAATACATATATTTTTGTCTTTCACTTCATATGCAAAAGCTTTTTAAAAAAAAACCATTTTCACTTTTCAAAGACACTTGGTGGCAAATTTTATTAGTTTTACATATGAAATCAATATGCAGAATCCTTCTTAAAACCCGTCGTACTTCCTTCGTTTTCACTTAAGGATGCAAGGCGTCGTTTATTTTGGAGAATGACATATTGAGACATGTGAAAGGCTTTTAAAAGCCCGTAATCTTTTTATTTAAAATCCCGTGGCTTACCTTTATGAGGGTGTCGAATTTCCAGTCATTTGCATACGCTAAGAACCTACGATATGCTTTAAGGATAATAGCATGTTTCGACACAAGTCTAAATATGCGATATGCTTTTAAAAACCCTTTTTCTTCTTCAAAAAGACCACAATTTCCTCAAAGCTCATATGGCGTCGAAAGGACGAGATTACATGCTAAGAGATATGCTTCTTATCCTTCAAAACCCGTCCTTTCTCTTGGGTGTCATTTTTGGGTGGAGTTGCATGTGTTTTGAATAACTTACCTATCCTCATTCAAAATCTTTTCGTTAAAACTTGTTTTCTCTCCATAAGAAGGCAGCGTTTTTCTCCTTTAAAAGAGCCATGACGGGATTTTGAATACAACTTGCATAAAAAAATGTGAGTTTCATCTCCATACACAGCTGCGTTTTGGGAAGAAAAGCCCGTCTAGGGCACCGCAAGGCAAAAACGGTTGTTATATGCCATAGATCCCTGTGTTTTTTGCTCCTAATTGCTTGGGAATTTGAATTTAAAGGTTTGGGAGAGAGTTGTTTTTCCTTTGCATTCCAAGGAGAAGTACTCCAGAAAAACCTCGTTTTTCATTTTTCTTCCACTCACTTGTAAGATGCATCAAGTTTGTTCTTCCCCTCAATGATGCAAGTTCCTGTTGCAAGTTAAAGAAAGATCTTCTCATGTTCTCCCGTATCACAAGGATACAAAGCAGGAGCAACCGTATGATGGAGCACATAGAATGCTTTCAAGACTGAAACATAGAGACATAAAGATGGTTCCCAGTGATCACCATTATGATGCAGAGCGATATGTAGGCTCATGTTCTGGTTAGAGATGCTTTCGCCAAACCTGAGCATATCAACCATGGGGCAGCCTGTAGCAACATGAAGACCGTTAGAAGATGATGCAAATAGATGTCGTGTCTTGTCAGACACTTAGAATATTTCATTATGCATTTTGTAATTTATAATTGACAGATTACATGCAATGTAAGAACACGGTGTAAATTGCATGTGATAGTATCACATGCAGAGTTGGTTCATGTAATCATGTTACAAGCGCATTAGGCCTTGTAACATTGAATAAGTCAAAGTTAGTTAGTTAGGGATAAGGATTGAATAAGTCAAAGTGGTTAAGGGTTTCCCCTTTCTTCTCCACTTTTCTCTCCTCCCTTTCTTATATAAAGGAGTGATACCTATTGTAATTTTTATCTTTTGTTGTAAGCAAGAAAACTATAGGCAAATCTCTTGAGTTCTGAAAACTGTGTTTCATTGTGCAAGAGTTGAGCAATTGAATAAAGGAATAAAGATTAGCCAACTTTGAGTTGTTTGTCTTGAAAATTGGTGAATGTATTCTTATGTTGCATTTGTTGATCCTTCTTCAAGTTAATAGTTATTTTGCGTATATCATTGGAACACTTTAATTCAAGTTTTCTAAAGACTTTGTGCTTCAGGAAATCAAGATTGCTATAGATAGTAGTGGCTGCAACAATTCGAGGCTGAAGACTTTGGGCTTCAGTGATAGAATTTTTATCAAAGTAGAGGGTGTTCGAAGAAAGACTTTGAGCTTTCTTGTGCATCCCAATTTAGAGTGATCATCTGAAGCAAAGATAAGAGACTTTGAGCTCTTATATTTATTTCAGTTTTAGTTAGAATAGACTGTTGTCTTAAGTATTGTTCTTACGTCAATCCTTAAGCCACCGGTATTACCGTAGTAAGAATAACTGTTTGTACTACAGTTCAGTTTTGATTGAAGCCACCTACGGTAAGAAGGGAACCTCCCCTATTGCTGAGAGGAGAGAGAAATCTCACATATTGCTGCCTAAAAGTAACATTTTGACAAGTTGTAGTCTTAGTGACTTGCAAAATATTTAGCCAACAAAATAATACCCATGTGCTCAATAAAAATCACTCCACTAGGCCAACTGTCAAATGAGTCAATCACTGTGCAGACCATGATTCCGGGTGCCCTGCCAAATATAGCAACTCCTCAACAATGACTTACTATAAATAGTAAGTCTCTGAATAACTGCTCCAGTCAACCATACAAAATCTCAACGCTGCTACCAACTTGTTCAGGCGCCCCGCTAAAGATAGAAAACCTGACTTCCCTGAAATAGACACTTACTATAAATAGTAAGTGTGCCAAACTGATCCAAATGAAGAGCAATCCTGAGCATCCTTGACCTCTAGAGTGGGAATTGGCCTCTAGTTCTGCCAACAGAGACCCTTTATCCCTCTGACTTAGCCTACGAGGGTCACTGGTAGGCTAATTCAAACAAACTCTAAAGCTCACGAAAATGGGGACATTACAGTGCGCCCTCCCTAAGATTGCTTGTCCCCAAGCAATCATGACTGCAAAGAAACTCCACCACACTAGAGGTCAAAGGGAAGATTGTGAAATTTCCCACACTGAAACACACCTGTTGCAACACCAGCATAACCATAACTGCACACAAATGAACAACAACCCATTTGTCCAATCTCTACGCATTGAAACTGTGCATCTGAAATAAATCATGTATATGGGGGTCGAAAGCGAAACTGCAAGTAATCCACACCATGTACACACTACAATACTCCTCAGTGAACCTAGACTGGAACCTCAATGCACACAGAAGATCCCACGTCACTCTAAAAAATGTCCAATAGAATATGCTTGGATCCCAAATCCTGAATAGAAGCTTGCTAAGAAGAATGATCTCAGACTTCTGTTGCACTAATCTGATCACAACGTCACCATGCTGGCAATGGTGAAGCAATCCAATGGGACCCATCCAACCTGCAATGCTAACCTTCCCACCACCTGGATCCCAGAATAAACGAAACTCACATCCATCCATCATAAGGAGGTGAGAATATCTGGAAGCATCTGCTACACCAAATCTCACACTACACTCTGGTAGTCCCCCATGGATGTGAAATCCATCCTCTGCTAATCTGCCCTAGATGTGCCGACTCTGCAAGTAGTCTGCCACCAACTTGCAGCTACTGACTCCATTTGCTAAAGATGGTGAATATCCATCCCACCAATGATGGTATAATTCCGAACCAATCCACACTGACGCATCATCAAGTCCTCCACAAGTTGATCAAAAGAAAAATGATGAGCACTCCTCACTGTGTAGTTACGGTAGAAAGCTCCAACTTCCGTCAATGGCTCATCACTGACAACTCTGGAATCAGGAGATAGCTCCAATCCTTGATCCCGGATAGCTGATTGGGCAGGGCCTCTAGTAACCCTCTCTGCAAACCCAACCACAAAATCTCTATGAGGAAGCATTGTAGTCAGAGTATCTACAATCGCTCCTACCAAATACTGTATGCCGCGTGAACCTCGGATGCAAGTAGCCTCAGTGACTCCAAACAGTCCCTCCTGCAACTCCAGACTCTCAAGCAGGTACTTAGCAAATGTATCGGCGTGGTAAAAATGAAATAAGGCGGAATCAACCTTATCCTCTGAAACCCGCAACTGATCACTCTAACCCTATTACACAACAAACTGGCATACAAAATCAGCTGCATGGGATGAAGTAACATATTTGCTTCCTGGGGAGGGAAACAATTCAATATGAGAGCCATACTCCCAACTAGATGACACTCTGCGAGTCCCCTGTGAAGAAGATGGAGTAGCGTCGTGTACTAACACAACTCTCTGGAGGATCCCCCGCTGCCACACAAGAGCTATCAGCAATTTGACCTGCATCATCTGTCAAAGTACTAACCTCGGGAGAACCTAATGCAAACATTGGTTTTCTACTGCTCTCAACCAAAATACTCTCCCATCTGAGACTAGTGCACCTATATTAGTGATGGATGTAGCCACATCCTCAACCCGTGTAATGTCCCCAATATAATTAAATAGTTCAATTAAAATTAATTGTTTGTATGGCCCCGAAACTTAATAATATATCTTTCGGGCCCCTTTTTATTTATTAGTTAGTTATGTTTTTGCCATGTCGGCCCGCTTGTAACCCTTCGAGAAGTTTCCCACAGCCCATTTATAAGGCCGTGTTTGGCGTAGTTGTAGGTATGGTAAATTTGATGTTTGCTTTGTATTTGTGTATTCCACTTGGAGTTCAGCGCTATGTAGTTTCGGAGGTGCGAGATCCTCCCTATTTTGTATTTGCAATTTCGGTGGGGGTATTCCTCACCCTATTCTGCTTGTGGTCAAATTTGTGGAGTCTTCATTCGAAGATAAATTTGTATTAGACAGTGATATCTGGTGGTGTTTTGAATAATATTGGCGATATTGATTACTTTCGATAAAATCCACATTTGATATCTGACCTCGGGATTTAATTGTCTGGCTATCACAAATACGACGATTAATATTACGTACTGGCAATAATATTAATAATTGCATCTATCCCCAAGTGCAACATTTTTGTACTGTACAACATTGGGCCGTACAAGGAAGCAGGCAACGCATGACATCACCATACGACTGAGAGCAATACCGTACGTCTTCCATACGAGCATCTAGAACAACACTGTACGATCATTTGGGTTGCACGGGTGAGGAAGGCAAGAACGTACGTCGTCAAGTCCAGATGCCACATGGTGGAGGGAAGTTGTGGAATAGTGATGAAGAACACACCCACCGTACGCCTTGTGTAATCACCGTACGGTGAAGCACAAACACCGTACGCTGAGCTATAACTGTACGGGTGCTGCATTAGCTTGTACGCGGGAGGGGGGGTTGAGAGTGCTATTGGGGTTGCCATACGACTAGAGAGAGACGTCGGGACATTACAACCCGCTCACAGCTATAACCTGCGGATATATGATCATCACCAACTGCCACTGTAGATGACTGTACAATATCTGTAGCTGGTGAAGACTGTGCTAAACTCAGCTCCACGGTAAGCTCCTCAATCTGTGACTGAAATTCACGAAGGGCCAACTAGGTGCTCTCCAATGAGTTTGTAGTCACCTCAAGCTCATGAGTGAGCTCGTCAACCTCCTCTTCCTTCCCCTTCAGTGCATCATAGCAAATACAATCCCACTTGAGAAGAAAGTCCCTATCAGCATGTAACTGTAAGTAGTTATGTTTCATTATTCTGATGGCTTCTTGTAGTGCATAGAACTTTGTAAGGGAAAGGCCACTATCACCGTGCTCATCTAACATAGGAGTACCCCAACCAAACATGACCAACATTTGACAAGAAACATCAAAGTGCTCTATGGCTGTGGCAATCATGCTATCATTGACCTTAAGTTGCCCGACCAAATGATGTCTCTGAAACCAATGACTCCCATGCAAGTGTTCTGGCCCAAAATCTGCATTGTGATATGAGGTTGTATCCACATCACTCACCTCATGATAAGCAACATCATGTGTGCTATTATCAGTGCCACATCGACATCCAAGGTACTGCTGCTAAGCACCTCATCGGATGGCTCAACTGGCAAGGTAGAAGCTGCTGATATGACAGTATCTTCACACACTTCCACTTCCAATGTAATGGTATCACCATCCAATTCATGATCCGGGAACCCCATGCCAACAAATGAGTCTTCTAACTTGTTTTCTAAGGTCTGATCTGAAAAATCAGACTCATTATGGCATGAATCTTCATCAACCAATGCATCATTGATACCTGAAACTGAAGTACCAACATTAGAAGACTCCACAATACTATCACCCTTGCGTGGAATGACTTCTATCACCTAACGATACAAGGAAATAGGACTGTTGTTGCAAAAATCAGACTTGTTATCATGACTGATAACAACTTCTGGGAGCGCTGAAAGTACCAACATGCTCTTTGATTTTCACGCTCTCTTCCTTTTCCTCTGTACTGATAAGGTTATTTGCATTAGTGTTTGCTTTCAGTTTCTTTGCAAACAAAGGATCCAAAATTTTCAGATGTTGTAGAAGCCTTGTTAAATTCTTATCATAGTTTTGAAAGGCCTGCATGAGCTCTGACATGAGTTCCTGTATAGTCTTCATTTTACCCATACTGAAACAAAATCAAGAGTGCTGGTTACTCTAATATCATCTGTGGAACCTCAATGATTTCAAGATATGTTAGACCAAGTATTAACAAAAGTTAAACATGTTGCTTCTTTACTGCTGTATTACACACAGAAATTAGATTAATCCTAAAGAGAAGCAAAATATTAGATATTGATGTGGCACAACTACAAACAGTGGAGATAGAAGATGATGTGATACTTGCTGGGAAGAGGGTTTTCAAAGGCAAATCAACTGATTTCAAAAGATTACTATTGGATCCATGAGCAAAGAAAGAACACATCTTCATGCATTCCAAAGCTTTAGAAAGGAGGTAAAGGCCTTGCCTTTTCGTCAACCTTTTCCTCAAGCATCCTTCAATTTCACTGTGTTTGTTGAGAAATCTTTGTTTGAAGACCAACACTTGAAGTCAGAACCAAAATTCTCACATATTTAACATGCTCTCTATGGATGGTGGTGAAGAAGAGGACACTCAACTATGCAAAGATGAAAATAATTTTTCTCCTTTCCCCATCTTGCAAGAAGAACCTTCATTGTACAGCTTGACAATGAGTCAAACCACTTGTCGTCCTTTTTGATTGAAGAAATTGCTGAGGTTTTTTCTCACAAACTTGAAACAACCTAGCTTGATGAAGTCCTTCCTCATTTCATTAAGGGAATAAAATGCTTTAGAGAAGAATTTGAAATCTTTCTCCATGAGTTTGAACTGGACTTGCAGCAGATTGATCGATATGATGAAGATGTCCTCTTCTTTGGGACTGATCTCAATGTGAATATAAAACTTACCTCCTGTATCAAAGAAATCACATGTGCCAGTCATCCAACTAGAGATTTCTTTAATTTTTTTTAAGGAGATATGAAAGATTTTATTGATCGAGTTTGAGGTTTCCATCAGTGAAGGAGATGGTTTTTCTATTGTTGATGAGCCCACTTTGAGATTTTCACCTTCCAGATGGATTGCAATCAAGTCTTTGCTACTTACGTGAAAAAATGCTATGTTGTCAGTTTGGGTAATGAGGGTAGGGTTTGGGTTTGTTGTTATAGCAATTTTTATTCTTATGTTTGGTACAATTAGGTTCAGTTATCCAATATATACTCTCATAATGATAATATAAATGTTTAAATATGTCTGAATTAAACTATATATATCTGTGTGTGTGCACATGTGCGCACAAGGTTGCCGGTTTGGTTTGTGGGTTTGGGCAAAATATTTTTTGGTGGTTGGATAAGGCCTAAGGTATCCTTAAAGTTATGAATTGTCCCTAAGACTTTAAAATGGTTCTAACCCTTGTCCACTATTATCTACAGATCACTGCTCTACACACTTGATAGAGTGCTGAAGGCAGTCATTTGATACTCTGGCAGACACGATCCATTGTCCTTCACAATGAGAAACATGATTCATGCATAGTTATAAATTTGATAACGTTAGAGATTGAGGATTGAATATTCAAGGGTTAATGATTTATATTGGACCTTTTATTTTGTTTCTAGCATATCAACCCAGTGATTATTCCTTGATGCCATGGTTTTGACAATATTTTTACCACTGCTGTAGATGGATGCCTTACAACAAAAGGTTAATTTTTTAAAAAAAACATCTAAATTCGCTGGCTGGACACATCTGGAGGTGAAATTTGTGTATATATATATATATATATAATGGTATTAGTTGCAAGCTAAGAAGCTTGAAATGTTAGATCTTCATACATCCCTTGTTCCCATCATCAAATAATATAATTTGGAAAACATCATATTCAATTCAATGGAAAAATGCAGATAACGGTATTATTGTACAAGGATGAAAATAAAAATTTGTGTTCATCTTATACCCCTCTTACTAGTAGTATCACCAAACACAGTGATCATAACTATTAAACAATATTAGATGGCTCCTTCACATGCTCGTAAAGAGGTAGTTTGGTTACAAATATTGTGTTTAGGAGTTGGTTTTGATTGTTGTGTGGTTCAAACTTCAGATCAAATGTGTGAGGGAAGTGTTATTTGTTTGGCCAGGGACCCTATGTACGTACCATGCTTGTATGGAGCATATTGTTAATCAATATCACATTGTTTATGAGATGATAAAGAATGGTAAGGTTGTGATTCACAAGGTTGGCATTTGAGATAATGTTGCAGATTCACCTACAAAACCATTGAGCACGAATAAGTTCAGTTGGTGTGTGGAGGCCATGGGCCTGGCATCCTATATCTAATTCATTTTTGGTTTCCTATTTGTATTTATCTTTGCAAAGTATAATTTTAACTGGGAGGATGTTAGGTTTAAGGCGATATTAACCTTGTAAATGTTATGTACTTCATGTTTCTCCAACACCTTGGAATGGATACATGGATGCCTTTGGGGTGACGAAGTGAATAATTCATTAATTTTTTTTCTCCTGGTTAACTTTGAACATTCATTTTAGTGGCATTAACAAGGAAGGCGGATTATGACAATGTATATATAT
>MU222983.1:328014-352800 GCA_018584345.1 Thuja plicata
TATATATATATACACACACTCACGAATCCCTACGAACCCAAACGGCAATTTTTTTTTTCACGAATCCACGAACCGGATTCGCGAGCCCGAATCCGTCCCCGAACCCGAATCGGCAACTTAGGATATATTAGTACAGATGAATAATCAACAAACATTCTCACCAAGCCTCTCTCCAAAACAAAGGTGGAATACTTTAGAGGTAAGCTTGGTGTGGTAGAAATGTAATTTTATTTGAGATTGAGTCTCAACAAACTAAATTTATTGCACTGATATATTTAAAAGATGTTTAATATGTACACTCTTTTGTCATGTGTGTGATTACATGACTTCATGGGCCCCTGTGAACATCTTGAAAGGTGACGATCTTTCAATGATGTACACTTGTACTTCTAGTTATTGTTGTAAGGTGACAACTTTACAATAGTTAAACCTTACTATCATGATGGATATCATGTGACTTGATATCCGTGGACATGTCATGATAGTTTATATCTCTTAAGTAATACTAACTGAGTGGTGAATAACCACAATGAGTTAAACGACTGAGATATTCCATGGTGGATATTATGTGACATAATATCTGTGGATATGCCATGAGTAGATATCCTTATGGTAGGCATCATGTGACTTGATGCTTGCACACATACCATAATGGATATTGTGAGTATGGTGAATATCACGTGACTTGATATTTGTGGATAGGCCATTATAATTGATATCACCGTGAGGTAATATCATTTATGGTGGATATCATGACCTGATATCCGTGGATATGCCATAACTCCTGCTATCACATTGAGGTGATATCTCTCCCACGCAATATATGGATCTATTGTGTTTACATCAGGATAGTAATCATCCTCCCTAGCTAAGAGGGAGTGTTGATGAATTGTAGCTTCGGTCAGATTAATCCTATCAATGAAATCAAATGCATAAGTGGCCTATTGACCTTGAGCATTTGATTACTATCCTTCTTCTGTACACTGCTATGATTATGGTTATTACAATACATGATTAATAATTAGTAAATTAACAATCATGTATATATATATATATATTTAATATTGTATATGTATATTATTAAATACACATATATACATGATTGAGTTTGATATAACAATTATTAATCATGCTGTTGATATTAATCATGCAGTTCATACTGTTGATATTAATAATGCTGTTAATATTAATCATAACATTGATATTAATTATGCCATGTATCGATATTGGATATAGACATTCACATTGCTGAGTATCAATATCATACTATGTTTTCGATAATATGTATCGAGCATAATATGGTATCGAGATTTAATATCGACCTTGCATTGACTATTATGTGAATCGATAATTGTATTGACTTTGGCATTAATAATATGAATCAGTAATAAGTATCGATTATCAGCAAACACATCAATTTGTCTTTTGATTGAGATTAGTTTATGATCGGTAATAACTAATAAGACATGTCTCACGTAGAGACATGTCTCTACGTGAACTATGTTTGCGTAGAGACATGATTGTATATATGATGATCGATCAAAGAATCTTGTGTGGTACAGAAATCTATAAGTGCTCAGCAAGACACAGCAATATATACATTACGTATATCGGTGGCATTATATATGAAGTTCAGATCAGTATTGCATTCTCATTATATCTAAGCATCATCTCATTGATATTCATATTAAGATCTCAGCAGATCGATATATATTCATGTGGCATTAATATTAATATATATCCAAGTAAAATTATTGAGATATTGTGATCAACATATCATATAGAATCAGTATATACATCTGAAAGCAGTGATTGACTTTTAAAATACTATAACCTCTAAATCTGATCAAATTTAACACTATTTAGACATTACATACATGTCTACAAAAAGCATCGAATTCTCTAGAGCAATATTCACAATCTCAACACCTTTATTTTATTATCCAACTGTTTGTCTACATTGGGCTTAGAAATCTTAACTTTAAAGAAAACTTCAAATTTAATATAGAAAACAAAACCAGGTCATATCTAGAGTAATTGTCGGTGAATGTAATATAATAACAAGACTTGCCCATTGAACCAACGTCTGTTGGACTAAGCACATCTGGTTGAATAACTTTTAACAATCTCTTTTCTCTATTACTTGCAACAAGAAAATAAAATCTATTTTCTTGACAAACATATAATGCTCACAAAAATCAAAATGGTCAACATAATAAATTTCCATATTGAGAAGCTTGAATTGTTATATCTTCATACATCCCCTGTTCCCACCATCAAATAATATAATTTGGATAACATCATATTCAATTCAATGGAAAAATGCAGATAACGGTATTATTGCATTAGGATGAACAAAAAAATTTATGTCCATCTTATACCCCTCTTACTACTAGTATCACAAAACACAGTAACCATAACTATTAAACAATATTAGATGGCTCCTACCCATGCTCGTAAAGAGGTAGTTTGGTTTCAAATATTGTGTTTAGGAGTTGGTTTTGATTGTTGTGTGGTTCAAACTTCAGATCAATTGTGTGAGTTGAAGTGCTATTTGTTTGGCCAAGAACCCTATGTACCATGCTTGTATGGAACATATTGGTAATCTTCCATCAGCATGCATGACGCTTATGTGGTTTTTGGTGAGTTGGCAAGCAGTGTGCATGGTGGCTAGTAGTTATTATCATGAATTGTAATGAAAACGGGTCTCATATCATTGAGGATGAAAATGGATAGAGTTCCTGTGTTAGCAGTTATGGGATGGCAAATTGGGAAGAAGGCAGACATAATTTCAAACAGGTTTCATTGCAAGTATATTCATTGAAGATTTAGGCTAGGCATCTCATATGAATCACGCACAATTCTTTTCTTTCTCCTCTCTATTAAAATTAACTTTTCCAGGTGGTCCCCTAAATTTTGGTAATTACCAGAGTCTTTTTAGGTCTTGTGTGCTAAGATCAATCAGGAATAAATTCCTACATGAGCTCAAAATGTATTGCAATGATATAGGAATTTTTTAGAAAATGCTTTCTTAGCCACTTCTACTGCCAGACAACTTCAAATAATTGACAATAATTATTTCATAAGCATTAGTAGCAGTTTGTTGAATTGCTGGAAAAGCATGAGTCTAGAAACCTATTCAGAAAATGAGCATACAATAATAGCAAATATCAGTATATTTGCTGTAGAGCTTCATAGTAGAATTTTAAACAATTATTACCAAGGAAACCCTGGGACACGTCTCCTACCTTTTTAAGCACCTCCCCGTTTCTGGAACATTTTGGGGACGGGGGGATGGCTAGGGGACGTCCCCTAGCCATCCCCCATATTTGAGAAATCATAAGGGGACAAGAAATGGTGCAGGAGCACCTAGGTATGGCTAGATGGTAACCTAGGGCTCCTAGTTATATTTTGGCTTGTAGTGGTCTTAGCCAAGCCACTAGTGAAATAATAGGACTAGATAGGTCCTAGGGTGTGTTGATTTGGTTAGGAGACCAAACTAGATCATTTTGATGTCTAGGAAGTAATGGTTAATCCAATTTGGGTAAGTGTTCCAAGAATGGTGGAACCATGGATTTTATGCTTATTAGGGTCTAGGAGAGCTATTTTGGGGTCAAATAGGCATACAAGTGCATTTGGTTAAGTTTCACAATGTGTTGACCAAGTTTGAGTGCAAGAATCAAAAAGTTGTCAATGTTGTCATTGACAACATTGACAACATTTCTTGCAATTATGCATCTTTGAGCATTTGGGTTAGTAACTGTCGCAAGCAGTTGGGATTGGGTCATGGTCAACTATATAAGGCCTCCCTCGACCTGTGTGTGGGGTTGGATGAAGTTTGGAAGTAAGTGTACGGACCGAGCAATTGAAAGTTTGGTTACAGTTGTGCATTTTGTTTACATTTTAGGTTTTAATGGATTGAACTCTGCACTGTGACTTGTGCATGAGGAAGCTTATGTAATTACTTGATTTTGTGTGTGATTAGTTAGTGTGTTTGGTTTCTTTTCATTGCTTTTGTAAATTCTTTTGTTTTGTGCATTGTCGCTGGTCTGGACCAGACAGTTTTTGTAAATGGGGTCATAACTCATCATCCCACCGTGGCATTTGTACAGGCTCTTGGGATTGATGAGATGACTCCTTGTACCCTATTTGTGGAGAAGGTTGGGCCTTGGAAAGCTTGTTTGGTGTTTTTGCAGTGATGCCCTAGGCGAGCCAGAGGAGCATGGCTAGGGAACATAGAGGACTGCAGAAGCTTTCCAAGTGATTGAATGCATTGGTTGCTTCAATCAAAGACCGTGGAGGGGAAGGTAGGTGTATGAAGAATCCCCATATCCAATGGGAAGCTCTGGTGATGAGTTATTCATGGTGGACACTTAAACCCTTGTTGGTTTGCTCAGTGTATGGTGAAACCCTTAATTATAGGCTTGAAAATAGTAACACTCTGTACGGATAATTTGGGAAGGCAAGACCTAGAAAATCCTAAAGGTCTTCGAAAAGGGTGTCTGGATCTGGACTTAGTTTTCCACCTTGTTAAGAAGTTTTTAGAGTTATTTGCCAAAAAGTGAGTTTGTAGGGCTAATTGCTTGTAGCCCTGTTTTGTGAAGTTTGGAGCAAGATCTTGGAATCGATAGTGGTTTCATTGCATCTTAGTGTGGTTAGGCATTGTCATGAGTCTAATGCCTTGTGAACAAACCTTCCTCTCCATTGGTAAAGTGGATTTGATCTTGTGAGAACACTTGATGTGAAGAGTGCTAAAGACACCCATGAAGCATGTTGATGTTTGAGTTGTTTCCTTTGTTTCCTTTGTTGATGTAGACAAGTTGAAGAAGTGAGGGATTGAGCAAGAAATCCTTGGAAGTTGGGGTTGGTTAGGAACCCTAATAGGCTAGAGAAGAGGCCTATAGAAGACCCTAGGAAAAGATAGGGTATTGTGTAAGACTTGTCATTACATCAAGAAATGTCCCCAAAATGGAGGGATGCGGTAGGAGACAGCTGGCCGTCCCTGGGATGGCTGGGGATGTCTATGACTTCCCCTAAAGGTCTTGGGGACAGCCAGCCGTCCCCTTCAAAAAGTAACATTAAAGGATGTGGAAATGAATTTAGTTGTGATGCTCCCATAATAATTATACCTTGGAGATGGTGACATGCGTATGGATGGCCGAATTATGACTCTTTTTTTTCAATTCCAAGAAACCATGAAGTGCAGTTCCCCATTTTCGAGGAATGTGGTAAAATATGTCAAGGGAGCTATTGTTGAAAAGCTATGGAAATGGTCCATATTCATTAGTGAATTTTTCTGGCACCCTTTTGGATATGTCCATGCTAGTATTTCTACTCATCTTTTTGTGTGCAGTGTGCTTTATTTGCTTGTTTTTTCTAATTTGAACCATATCATATATTACGGGGAAGGTCTTCAATGTTAATTCTTAGTAGGATTCTCATCAATTGGCTCTATTTTGTATTTTAAAAAAAACCTAATTTTATTTGGGAGTCTTAATTTTGGTTGTGTGATAATATCCTTGCTTATTAAGATTGCATGGCATTTGCCACTAAGCTTGGGTGCATTATGTATAATTGAAAATCTTATTTAATGTTCTCTATTATTGTAGTTCATCTTATGATGTCAAAATTTTGGGAAGTAACAGGCTGAAAGTTTCAACTAAAGGAAGACTATTTAGCTTCATTTGTTGAAGGATCAGTTCTAGGTGCATAAGCAAACTCAGTGATCTGTCATGTTCCATTAACAATCTTGTAACAAGTATGATAGTTTGTAATTCGTATACTATTTTTTAATGCCATATGCATATTTAAACTGAACTAAGAAAGCAATTTGAATTAAGTTTTGACATTGTCACATTTGGTAATTTGTTTGACTTTGACTCGCATTTGAACTCTCAGTTTGACACAAATGTTATGTATTAAGGCTCGATAATGTATATATGAATAATTTATCAGTGTTATCATTATCAATATTTAAATTTTCCCTTATTTTTATATAGCCAACCCCTTTGCCATCCCTGGCCATCCCTGGCCATCCCTAAAAATTGGAGACTTGGAAACACGTCCCCCCATCCCCTACCATCCCAGTCGCAGAAACTCGGGGTAACACAGATTATTACCTATTTTGTTTAGGCTTATCCATAAACTGAAAAACCAAATTGTAGTTTTCTTTTGAAAATTGGAAGGAGTCTACAATGCATCTTGTTATTATCTAATTTTTGGGTTCATTGGCCCTGTATTTCCTCATTTGGAGTTCTGAAATTAGTTATATTTTTTAGTCTGCATGTTATAACTGGAGGAAACTTTGGAATCCTACTGAAAAGGTTCTGGGAACTGTGATCTCACGTGTTTCATCTCATGCATTTCTTCTTGAAGTCTCTATTCTAAGCTGATTTAAATTGTAGGCCGAATATATAGTTTTCCATTCTTGGTATGTGTTTAACTCTTATGAGCTTAGCTTTCAAGATGACAGTTTGGTTTGTATTTTGTCTTTGAAAGGAGCACAATCATGGACAAAATTCTGTTATATGTTAGACTTTTTTTTCAAATCATTTTGAATACTTATTGAGCCTTGGTTGCTATTCAGGTTGAACTAATGCACCTCCAATTAAAGAGATCCAAGGGAAGAGCTGATACACAAGATATTGAGCTTTTCATGGATATCATGATTGCCCTTTCACATAAGGACAGTAGAAATGCAGATTCTGCTGTTCTAGAAAGGCTTGCAGACAAACTGCAGCTATCTACAATTTCTGATTTAGCAACGGAGTCAAGGACAGTGAAAAATCTCATGAAAGAAAGAGGTAGCGATATGGGTGAAACTGCTGAACATATTATCTATCTTCTGAAGAAGATGAAAGGTATTCAGGATATTGGGAGCCTGGAAGGAGATAAGTATGGTGTCGAATGTCTTGCTTTAGAGACTACCCCTACTGTTCCAGAAGATTTCCGTTGTCCAATTTCATTAGAGTTGATGAAAGATCCTGTTATTGTTGCTACAGGACAGGTAAGGACCATAATATTTGGATTTTTTTTTATTTACATGTGCAATTGTTTTGTATTTGACTAATCAAGTGTAAATTTGGTTTATGTAGACATATGACCGATTATACATTCAGAAATGGTTCGATTCAGGCCACAAAACGTGCCCCAAGACTCAACAAGTCTTGCCTCACATAATTTTGACACCAAATTATGTACTTCGAAGCTTGATTGCTCAATGGTGTGAAACTCATGGTGTTGAAGTACCAAGCAAAGCTGGTCCCAGTGGCTCCGGTGTATGCAGTAACAGCTCTGCTGTTTGTTTTGAAGATCAAAGAGGTATCGACATTTTGGTTCAGAAACTTTCTTGTAGAGAGACAGATGTGCAAAGAGCTGCTGCAGAAGAAATTCGATTACTTGCAAAGAGAAATGCAGATAACAGGATTTTAATTGCAGAGGCAGGAGCTATTCCACACTTGGTGAAGTTGTTATCATCAACTGATGCGAAGATTCAGGAGCATGCAGTGACTGCCCTTCTAAATTTATCTATTCATAGTAGTAACAAAGGATTGATTGTTCAAGCAGGAGCCATCAGTTATGTAATAGAAGTCTTAAAGCATGGTAGCATGGAAGCAAGAGAAAACGCTGCTGCAACTCTTTTTAGCTTATCTGTTGTGGATGAGAACAAAATTACAATTGGAGCTTCTGGAGCCATCCCTCCTTTGGTTGATCTACTACGTGATGGAACACCAAGAGGGAAAAAGGATGCTGCTACTGCCCTTTTCAACTTATCAATTTATCAAGGAAACAAATCTAGGGCTGTTCGGGCTGGAGTTGTCCCTCCTCTAATGGCATTGCTTGTTGACCAAAACATTGGAATGGTGGATGAGGCTCTTGCTATTCTTGCAATACTTGCTACTCATCAAGAAGGTAGGATTACTATTGGAAAGCAATCTGCTATTCATATTCTTGTTGATTTGATCCATTCAGGCTCGGCTCGCAACAAAGAGAATGCTGCTGCCGTTTTGCTCGCTTTGGGCATAAATGACTCCTCACATTTACTGACAGCATTGCAGCTTGGTGTATATAAAGACTTAGTTGAACTTTCTCGAAATGGCACTGCCAGAGCCAGACGAAAGGCAACCACTCTTCTAGATCTCATGAGTAAACAAGAACATGTTCCATAAGTTTGAATGTTTGTCATTTTGTCCCCATTGTACACCAAACAGCTGAACATATCGCATGTGCAAACCTCGTGCTCCATTTGTAATTGGGATCATTTTGGTACTACTAAATGAGCAAAGAGTTTTTGGTATTACCGTAGGAGCAAAGTTACCTGGCAGAATGGTAAGTTTTGACACTTGAGACATTTTTCGTTAGGTGGGTCTTTTGGTTCTTTGATAGTCTGACTTTCAATGGACATCTAACAGACTTGAAGGATCTTAGCCGCAGTCAGATATTTGGATTCAAGGTTATATATTTTTTAGATGAGGCACATGGTTCTGAGTTGTAGTGCATTCTGCCAAATTTTTACCTGCTGTTTGTTCAAGTATTGTATATACCCTGCTTTTCCAAGTTGAATCAACTTTCTAATAGCAGGACCAATCCTGTGATTCTGTTCTCATTTGTCCTACAACATATGACCGCTTCAAACTGAAAGGAGAATTAAGATTGTATAGTTCCGAGGAATGATGCTGTTTATACCACTTGAGATGTCTATGACAGATGAGATGCAAAGAACTGATGGCTGCTTCATTCAATTCAGATGGGGCAATTACTGATTTCACAAGACGATAATGCCATTTGCATAAATCAAATTAGAGTGATGCAATTTTATAGAGTCTAATATTTAGACACTGCTCATTATGTTGGTTACTTTTGTAATCACTCAAATGTAAACTATGTTCCCTAATACTAATTTTATCACTGACTCTCGATTTTGCAATACAAAGTGTTGTTGAGAGGAGTCGCAGACTAGAAATACAAAACTGTGCAAGCATTTCAAAGCAAAGTTTGATAATGCTAGTAAATCTGTTGCAACAATCAACTGAACTCTGAAATATCTGGATTTTGATTAAAAGAATTATTCTTTATTGAAAAAAATTCTGTCAAAGGCTCCTTTGATCTTTTTCAGTCAATACATTTTTTCAATTATTGATTCACATAAATCATTTTTATCCGATATATTGATTTGGCTTTTTGGATGATATAGGTGGAGAAAATGCTGGTTAGACATGATTTTGATAAAAGTTGAGATGCAGATCCCTCTACTCTGACAACTGTGGCAGTGAATGCTGTTTTATACAATTTGAGATGTTTTAGTGTGTATCTCTTTAACTCTTTCCATTTCATGGATGCTCACTCTGTCCAATTATCTTACTTAGCTGATGCTCATTTCATGGAGCACATTCTTTTAAATCATTTTTACTTCGGTCCATGGTGTCAATGGCACAAATGACTAGTCATTGTGTGGGCACACTTAACTCTGATCTCAATAACAGCCTGGATGCACGAATGATTATTGATGTCTGTGCTTCCATGTGGTCTTTGTAGGAACAACATTGTCTTGGCTCTCAATTTACTATATGCATGCATTTAGATTTTTGGGTATATCTTGTATGTTTTACATCTTTTATAGCCCATATACCTCACACAAATGAGGGGTTTGGGGTGTTGTTCATACTAGTGAGTATGTGGTTGTGAGATGTAGAATTTTTTAAGGGCCCTTATATTTGGTTATTTGGCACATGATTTTGTATTCATTAATACGTAATACTGCTTTCTAGTTTCTTACAGTGATGTGCTTATAAATACTCGGCATGGAATAGGGTTAAAAACAAGTGAAATTTTTTATTGTATTGTGAATGGTTGATTTAGCAATATTAAGTCATGGCTGTTTACAGTTGGTTTTTTTTTTCAAAATAATTCCATACGTTAAATTGTCTTGTTTTTCATAAAAAATAGAAGAGCATGCAAAGCTAAAATTTAAAAATTACATCATTGCAGAGGAACATAGACGCTCATTGTATTGAATTCACTAGAATTTCTAATCTTTATTAGGAGGATCTACAGTGATATAATATGGCTTTAAAATCCCTCAACCTTTCTTGCGCACTAGCCACCACAATCCCTACCCCCATACGTGAAGTAACCCTTGATTATTAATTTATTACTAGACTTCTATTTATTTTTTAATTTACATTGACATATTAAATGAGTCTTCTTAGGATGTTGGATTTTCTCTTAAGCTTTGATTTCTCCACGTCTAGTGTGATTGGTGAGTTTTGCTTTGGCCCCTCCATTGGCTCTTTTTGATGAGTTCTACACACCTTTCACTTTTCCTCCTTTTAGCTTATTTTTGAAGACCCACTTGACGCCAATTTTATTTGTCTTTAGGTCTTGGAACTAACTCCCATGTCTCATTTTTCTTGATTTGAGGCAACTTTTCTTCCATGGCGTCCTAGCTTTTCTCCTTGCTCACTTCAATATAGTTTTTAGGTTCAACCATTGATAGTAAGGCATAATGCACTTGTTCAATTTCACTTTGTGTTCGTCTCCTAGTCAGAATGTTGTTGTCTTTATCTCCAATGATCTAATCTTCTGAATGATCCCTTTGAACATACCTTGTCAGAGTCTTACTACTTGTTACTTGAAATTAACTTCCAATATCCTCCTCTTCTTTCTGAATTGGTTCAGTTGTGTTATTTTCTTTTGGAATCTCAATTGATTTAGTTGTTTCATCAATACTAACATTTGCACTTTCCACTACTCTTTTTAGTCTTTTGTTATAACATCTATATACTTTACTTGTCTTGAATAGAAATGCTCTCATCAGTTCTTGAATCAAACTTACGTAAGTTTTCTTCATCTCTTTTGTAGTAGCCCTTGGTTCCAAAGATTCTGAAGTGTCTGACAAATGCCATTCTCTCATTGCATAGTTTATGCCATGTTTTTGTGGTCTTAGGTTTGGCCCGACCTCTATTAAGATTGTACACAACGGTTTGACATGCTTCTCTATAATATATATCTGATAGTTGAGCCCACTTCAACATGGTTCTTGCCATCTCCTCAGTTGTCCAGTTCTTTCTCTCTGAAACTCCATTTTACTGGGGTTTCTAGGTGTTGAGTGTTGTCTTCAGATTCCATGCCTTGTACAATATATTCTTCAAATTTGTTAGAGGTAAATTCTCCACCTCTATATGATCTTGGACACTTGATTAATCTACGAATTTTAATTTTTACTAACGCTTTGAAAGATTTAAAAATTTCAAAAGAATCTAATTTCTCTTTTAAAAAACCAATCCAAGACGTTCTAGAATAGTCATCAGTAAGCATAATAAAATACCTGTCACCTTGTAAGCTCTTTACTCTCATTGGTCCACCCATATTAGTATGAATAAAATCTAGAGGCTTTGTAGTAGAATACTCTAGGAAATCTAGTCTTCATTTGTTTTCCTTCATGACATGGCTTTCAACTGGTAGATTGGGGCTTCTTGATTTTAGACATGTCTCTCACCATTCCTTTGGTGCCGATTCTCACAAGATCACCAAAGTTGATATGTCCCAACCTTCTATGCTAGCGCCAACCCTCTTCCTTTGGTATAACAAAGCAATTTTGTCCATTTACCTCACTCAGGTGATATATATCATAGCCAATTTTGCTTCCTTCTACAATCAATTCTCCAATATCTTTCCTTCTGATTTTGCAACCTTTCTCACTAAATGATAAGCTATATCTATAGTCACACATTTGACTTATACTTAGTAGATTATGCTTTAAACCTTCAACATACAATACATTGTAGGTTCTTGTCTTGCCACCATAAAGACTCAATGTGCCTTTTTTTGACAATCCTAGCAACATAATTGTTGCCAAGAGTAACATCTCCTCCATCAAATTTCTTAAAGTTCATTAACTTACTCATCTCTAGTCACATGGCTGGAGAATCTGTTGTCAATGATCCACAATTTCTTTCTTTTTGGGCATGAAGTGCAGTCTAAGCCACAAGAGCCCAGTCAAACTTTTTCGTCTAGACCTTTTTGGAATCATTTGTCTGACTGACCATATTATTTCCTTTGCTTTTTGGTGTAAGAGATCTCACAAAATTGCTTCTACATGTTGTTGCAATATGTCCATAGTTGTTGTAATTGTGACAGATGATATTAAAATCAAACAATGGTGCATGCACATTTTTGCTGACAAAATTATTTCTTCTTCTAGACCTTTTCTAGAGTCTATAGCCTTATGACCAAAATGATTGCAATTAAAACAATAACCATAAAAAGAAAGAGTGAACCTGGTATTGAATACTTCTCCTCTAGGTGTCTATCTTCTGAATCTTCTATTCCACAACTTGACTTGGATTAAGTCATCATACATTTTTTTTCTTGCTTTAGTCGTCATAGTTTGTTCAAATTTTGAACTTTTAGATCCTCTCTTTGTTGGAACTGACTTCATAGGCTGTTCAATATTTTCCTCTTTCTTTTCCTTGATGAAACCAATGTCGGTTTTCATATGTGGTGATCTCTGACTGCTGATTATCTGATTCAAATCTTTAGTACTCTTTTCAAAATTTATCTTTATTGATTATTATCTTTATCAAGGTCTTTTCTCAATGCAACAATCTTTGCTTTGCTTCAAGTTTTTCAGTCATTTTCTCTATTCCTTAGCCTTTCTCTTGGAACATCCTCAATTCTTTTTGCGTCTTCTATATGAACCTTTAAGTCAATGATGGTCCTTTCGGTAATTCTAAGTTTTAGTGTCAACATTTCTGTAACTCAAAGCCATAGATTTCCACAATCCATATGAATATGCCAAAGTTTTTGGATTCAATTGTGTAAGAGTTTTTAACCATCAATGTTTCAAATCACACTCTGTGATCCATCATCAAGATGCTGCAAGAGAATAAAGGAGCATACATATGATAGATCTTTATGCTCCTTTGTTCTCTTGGAACATCCCGATGATGGATCCCAAAGTGTGATCCGAAACGTTGATGGTTAAAAACTCTTACACAATTGATTCTAGAAACTTTGGCATATTTCTGTAACTTTCACATCTTCAACAATCCTTTTCTTTAGTCTTTTTATTTCTTAACCAGCTTATATTAGTTCTTCCATAAGACCAAGTTCTTTATGTTAGTAGGCATCTCCATCTTCGTGAATAAAGCTTTCTCTCCAATAATTCAGGTAGTGTTATGATCTTCTTCATTAGATGATTCATTGTCTTCATTCACAAAGAAACTCTTCTAATTCTTATTGAGTTTCTTCTTGTTAAATAACTTTTTCTTGTTCTTTTGATTATCATTACTGGATTCTCTATAGGAACATTTTTCCATAAAAAGCATCGTATTTCTCCACAATTGAAACATTTAAAAGTTAACTTGCCCTTGTACTTGCCAGAACCTTTTTGTAATCTTTTGACAAAGTTAGCATCTTTTGGATCAAATCATAACCAAAATAAAAAATATCTTCCTTCCTGGATACTTTGAAAGAAACTTCATTCATTGTGGTTCCATCATTGTTGAATCACATCTTAAATGCAGTAAGTGACCCATGCAACTCATCTAAGGTCAATTTGCTCAATTCTTAGGCTTCTTCAATTGTAGCTACTAAAGGAACACATTCTATTGGTAGAGATCTAAGGATCTTCTTAACTATCATCATTTCCTTTAATTCCTCACCAAGTCCTCTAATTGAGTAGACAATCTCATCTACTCGAAGCATGAAGGCAGAGTAATGTTCTCATCCTCCTCCATTCTTAAAACTTCAAACCTAGCTCTACAAGTTTGAAGCTTTTCTTCCTCGACCTTTTCATCTCCTTCGTAGATAGTCCTCAACTTATCTCACATTTCCTTTGCAGTGCATGACTTTCATATACTCTATGTTAGTTAAGCAACATATAATCACATTCCTAGCTTTAGTATTATTTTCATAAGCCTTCTTACCAAACCGATCTCTAGGAGGTGTATCAGGGATCTCATATTCATGCACAATAGTTTGTTGAAATTCAAATCCCATAGCCATCAAATAAGATTTCATTCTTCCACTCTGAAAGCCATAATTGAATCCACAAAAAGTGGAGCTCGATTTCCAAAAGAACCTTTCAGAGTAGCAAAGTGTGCCATCTTGGATCTACCCCAAGTTGTGAAACCTTTTTAGAGGAACCTTTCTCTGATATAAATTGTAGGGCACACAATATACTGAAGGGGGGTGAATCAATATATGCAACTTTAACTTAATTCAATATTAATGAAGTATTTTTCCACTCTACTTTTGCCCGTATTTTGGTTGATATTGATATCTCCCAACCGCTTCCAGGGGAGGTGGTGCTTATGGTAGGTGAAAGGCCATGGACTCAAGCACTAGATTATGAGGGCCCTCCCTTCCGTTGTCAGTGTTGCTTCTCTACTGGACACATGGCTACTAACTGTGCTCTTTTGCGCCGAAAAGGTGCTGCTACTTGGTGGAAGGCTGCAAGCAATGAGCATCTAACAGTCTGTGCTTCTGATTCTCTTTCTGATTCTTCTTCTGAGGATTCAAAGACTGCTGACAAGGTTGAAACCCATGGGGAAAATCTTGATGAGGCCCATGCTGTTCAAGGTCAGGCTTCCACAACTATTCCAAGTCTTGTTCCTACTGCAACTCTTGTTGCTGCCCTAGTTTTCATGGATGCAATGTCCTCGAGCCTTGAGGACCTTTTCGCTCCCTCTACTTCTGCTACTACTCTGCTTCAAGATTCTGTTGACACTGCTTAGATTCTGTAGCACTCTAGCCGTTGTGTTGATTGCTTCCCTAGCAGAGTCTCCTTTGTTGGGGAGCCTAAGGATAGTATCGCTTGGACAATTGTCCGACGACGTAGAAAGAACTCTCGCCCTCCTTCACATGGGGTGTGAGTTTGACCCTTTCTGTGTGGGCTAAAGCCTTTGTGCTTTGTGGTTTGTGTTTGGCTGCTTTTTCCTAGTCAACAAATGTTGTGTTGTCTATGTATTGTTGATGGTCTGATTGTCTACCTTCAGGCCTTGTTTATGTAAGGGACAACTCCATTGTTTTGGCTGCTTTTATTATCAAAAACATTAATGAAGTCCTTTGAGTCTTGGCCTTAAAAATTTAATGTAGCTCTTACCAACATTCATGAAATTGAAGCATCAAACAATAAACAAACATTCACAAAGTACACAAGAACACTAGATATGTGGAAACCCAAGATGGGAAAAACCACGGTAAGAATTAGCTACTTAGATCTATTGTCCAAATCCAACCCCACAATATAATAGATCATTTACAAAGTGGCAGGCACCAACCTACCATAGACACCAATCTCCTTTTTTCACTGTGAGTACCAACACATTGATTACATCAACTTCCTCTACCTAGATCTAAGCAACAACTTAGTAACCAAGACTTCAATCTCAACAACAATGAATCAACTTTGAATGTACTTCTCTTTCACTTCGTATATTATTCCCTATATTATTCCGAATAAGGTACACTTACATCATCAATCTATAGTTCACAAAGTATGAACTTGTATCCTCAAAAGTACATCGATTTTCTATGCTAGGAAAGATCCAAGATACCCTTACATATATCTCAAGTTACAATTACATAGGTCGAGCAAATATAAAGATTATTGAATCTACAAGTCAGCCTCAAACATAGGTCCTTAAACAAAAATGTGGCAAGATAGGTCTAGTAGCTCACAAACAATGCCCTATGCGTAACCCATTGTCGCCTTATCTGGTTTCAACAACCATCCCTGCCCAATCTCTAGAAGATTTATACACATTATAACACTCATTCAAGTCGGCCATAGAAAATGTGAAATAGGTTTATCCTAGGAAGCTCACATATAGTTCCAGAGAGAGACATGACATGTGGTTCTTACTGGAGATCAAAGTGATCCCAATCATTAACTACCCTTTGTTTTCGTCAATATAAACACAAGGTACTTACCCCAACACTTTGAAATGTAGACACAATTTGTCTCCAGCCTAGAAAAGCAACCAGAATGTTCTCTGCCACTCCTGTCTCCCAAAAATACTAAATATAGAAAGATATTATATAGACATAGTCTTCATTTAAGTAGCAAGACCTCATCCCTGAACATTAATGAATGCAGATAAAAACAAGGTTTTTAGACCAATCTCATTGTTTAGGTAACAATCCAACCTTTCAGAAGATACTCTCAGATCACTTCCATCACTTATAAACACATCTCATCAGATTTTTCAATCATATCAATCAATGGTATTGCCGCAACACCCATGACTCAAAATGCAGATTTCAGACATTACTTGACAATATCAAGTAATTAAAATTTATCTTCCTTAGATAATGTGACAATACTGGCACTTCCAGAATTCCCTCTGACATCACACCTTTGACATTAGTGATAGCATTATGTTCAACACTTTTATCTTTTCAAAAGCTAATCTGCCTTCAAGGGTCCATTTAAATAGTTTCTCCCCTTTTAGCATCAAGGTGATTGGTCTAACCGATCCTAAAAAATCAAATATGATGACTAACAGAGTTAATCTTCCCTAAGAAAGATTGGACTCCTTTCTTGTTCACTACCAGGGGTATTTTCTTATTTACCTTTACTCTATCACGATAGATGGAAATCCCTTCGTTAGACACAAAATACCCCAATAGCTTAACTTGTGGATCTCCAAATATGCTTTTCTTTGGGTTTATAGATACCCTAAATTCTCGAAACCTTTAGAAAACCTTTTCCAAATGATCGAAGTGATCTTCTTTAGAATTGGACAATATTGTGAGGTAATCCAGATATGTAAGGATAGTCACATTGATTAAGCTTTGAAAAGCTTCATCCATCACTCGCTAAAATGTGACTTCCACATTTGAGAGGCCGAATAAAATTTTAGCATTTAGAAAACATTACCTACTTGGTTGTGAAAGTGATCTTATATTGTTCCTCCTTCAGCTATACCTGATTGTATCTAGAGAAACCATCAATCAAAGGAAATATTTTTCCTCATGCAACTTTCTCAAAGATTTTTTTCATTAAAGGGAGAACACAATGGTCTTTTAGACATGCTCAATTCAGATCTCTAAAATCTACACAAATTGATTTCAACATTCTTAGGAACCAGGTTAGATATACATGTTGAGTTCTTAATAGGGTGTATGATGTCTATCCAATCAGCTTTTTTAGTTCTCGAGCATGAGAAACTCCATTTTTGCATTCATTTACCTCTATTTTCGGCAGACTGGTTTGGCTTCTTTAGCCAAATCAATTATATTCTTTAAAATCTCTTGACTGTATCCTTTTAGGTCCTCATAGGTCCAAGTCATGACCTTGTCATATTTTCTACAAAAAGACATCAATCTTTCCTTATCCTATTGGCAAACATCTTTCTCCGCTTTGAGTTTTCTTCCCCCATCAACATCTAGCTCGAAGCAGTCATCCTTATCTGCTACACTCTTTCTCTTATCAATTCTTGCATCATCTAAATTGAAAAGATTCCCCAGAGTTATCAATTCTTTCGGAAGCTTGCTAGTTTCAACTGAATGGTTTGCTCTTCATAAGCTTCCTCTATCTTTGGCTGTAATTGTTCCACAAATCCACATGCTTATTGAATATTGAAGGAACAAGGTTATTTGAGAGTCACTCTTAATAAAATTTGTTAGTTTTGGTCATTATTTGGAATGGTAGACCTAACAATAACTCTTACTGAATTCTTATTAGTTATTAGATCTACTACTGGATCATATTGCGAGTCATCATTGCCATCTTATTAGCTTCAACATTTTGATATCTTAGGACTATTTGGATGTTGATTGCTTCAAATGTTTTGATCAAAACCCACTGATGGCGATAGGATTTCATTTGGACATTATTTGCAGCTACCGTTGCTCTTGCTTGCTTAACCACTAGCTTGGAATCCCAAATACTTTCAATCACATCACTCTTATTCATTTAGTTTAAATCATGAACTAAAGCTTCATATGTGACTTCATTATTGATGCAACTAAACTGAAATCCAAAAGGACTTGGAAATTTTTATCCCCAAAGGAGACATGAGACAAATAACAACTCCATAGCTAGTTTTGCATCTTGCACCATCAAAGTGCAAGGTCCGAAAGAAAGTATTTATAATCTTTTCCCTGAACTTCTACCTATTTTGTGATATCAGGGATGATTTGGTCTTAATTATAGATCACATAAATCCCTAGGTTGGTGGGATCATTGTTCCCTAAAGGATCACTTCACATGAATTCATTGATGAGAGTTTCTTCTTTTGAGCTTCTATTACTTGTCGTTGACTCTTCTTCAAGCATTTCAACACAATATATTCATCTTTCAGAAAATATTTTTCGGTAGCTTTAAAATTCATTGTAGTATTTTCGACTAAACGATCTTGGTGTAGTGGCCTAGAAAGAACTTTCATCTTTGAACCATATTTGGTTCTTGGGATTAAATAAGACAGGGGTCCCACGAGGGGGGCTTAATCTCTATTTTTGAGGAAGATGGCGGTCCCATGAACAAAAAATTGTTTGGCTACATGATTATTCGGAATCTTCTCCTTCAAAATAGGAGTTCCTACTTTTTAGTGTTGCATATTTAAGTGGGCAAAAAAGGGGCGGGGCTAGAAATTGCCCCACTAGCTTAGGAATGTTTTTTTGCCACTTGTCAACATTAAATTTTAGAAATTTCTTAAAATATAATTTTAGAAGAAAAATGTTCTTGTTCTACTTATTTTTTTAATGCACAAAGAATGAAACACAAATGTATTGTATTCATGAGACTACCAACTTCCTTAAATGTCGGTGTTTAAACTTTTAAGCTGAACTAGACAACAAAATTCATTAGACTACCACCTTTAAAATATTCCTAAAAAGTAGCAAGCAACTTCAACTCTACTTTTTAGGAAGCCCCCTTTCATGAGACCCAGCCTAAGACCAATCCAAGAACAAATATACTCTTATTTTGCAATAAAATCTCTTACAAGCATAACCCAATAATGAGTATTGGGACATCTATTATCACGACTCGACTTCTTGAGGAACCATAATTCTAGGAAAAGAATATAACGTAGAGAGAAGTCCTTAATACCACCTTTTGTTTGAAACTTCTTCCTATCTAGTTGCACTACCCCATATAAATAGGTTCTTACTCTAATTGCCATGAATCAGCTATTTGTTTAGACATCACCGTGGTGTTCACACTAGAATCAATCATGGAAATATTTAGCAATTTGTTTTCCACAACGATGGTCAAACAAAAGGGTGTTTTCTTTGATTTACTCACCACTTATTTTTAATTTGCGAGCACAACAACTACATGTGGTTGCATACCTTTTCTCTTCCCATTTTCCTTTTATTAAGTTCTCAGGCTAAGTCAACCAACATTGGTTTCTCTTGATCTCTCATGCTTCTTGCAACAAATATTTTTGTTTGAGAATTGATAGGACATCGCACAAGGAAACATTGGTAGGGCCCCTTTAGAATGCTCCACTACATTCAATGATCCTTGAGCTTCAAAAATAGTGGAGGCAATGTATGTGGCCCTGGGCTCCTTCGAATAGTTACCTCATGTCTTGGGAAAGCTTCTTGATTTTCAATTAGCTTCTTCTTTGAGTGGGTATAGTAGTTTGATTGGACTTGAGGGGTCCTAGATGTGGAAGCATCATTAGTGAACATTGTGTCTATTCCTTCCAATCAAGAGAAGAGTGCATGATCTCAAGCGACCCTTTCTTCTTTCTCTAGGGAAATATGCTTCACTTGGGCCATTAGGAAGACATTTTTGACTCCAGGGGCCTAATACCCATATGAAGATTCTTCTAGTGCAATCCCACATTTGCCACATCTTGCATGTGTTCCATAGGAGTTTTGAAATTATGTCTGGTAAATTTGGGGAGTGCTTTTAGCACATTGGCAAGAATAGGATTCCACATATCTAGAGGGATTATAGGAATTAGTGGGCTACCGCTGTTTTATGCTAAAAAGTTGCTTGGTGCTACTAGAGCGGCCATAGATACTTGTGCTTGTGCTTTGCTAGCTTCACTCACTCTTCGTCTGTTTATAACCACCATAGGTGGTAGTACCAAACCTAGATTCTACTCTGCTTGTGACCTTGTCACAAGCCCTTGGATCATACACCATCTTTAGATCAATAAAAGAAAGTAGTCCAATTGAGCATGCCCATTAAAACTGTCGATCTTAAAAGCTTACACTTAAAGAGTACTCCAAAGTTTCGAAGGCGTAAGACTATGAGCTATAAAACAACCTCCGTGATTTTAGAAGTTGGCTCTTCAAAATTAAGAGAGAGATAAAAATGTATAGAGATATGATGACCTCTATTCTCCATAACAAATATGGTATGTATAGACACTCAACCTTCATCATTATGAAGTACTAATGTTATAATTAGATTTACTCATTCAACATAGAAGATAATAACACTTCTCAGCCTATTTAGAAGGATGATGTAGGAGCCAATATTCAATTCTCTACTCATAAAATGTCACATGGTTTGTAAGCAAATTAAGCAATAAAAAAAAAAAACCTTTTGAAGAGGCATGTGTTTGTAATGATCACCTAGCAAACTCGTGGATGTGGATTATTCACGTTACATTTAATTATTGCCCTCCCAACTGTTATGCATTTTATTTTGTATACATATCTAGTCTTCCATTAGTCAATGATTCTCTAAGATATGTATCTCATATTCTATGTTTTGGACTAGATTCTAATATATTAAAACTAAAGATTCAAATATATTCCTAATGAGTATTATTAACTATACATGTCATTTCTTATAGTTATGATGTAACATCAAACTTAAAAATCCAAAACCCAAATTGATGTGGTGAAAAGAATGACAAGATTTGAGAGTCCCATAATGTCAAATTTTAATAGAGTAGACCAATCACATAAATGTGGGCTAAATGCCACCATGTTATGAAAACCATTTTTTGCCACGTTGATGACAAGTAAAAGGTTTTTTAATACTTTTGTTTGAAGTATTAATTATTTAGATTATACATAATTGTATAAATAAAATATTTGATGTATTTTTTAACATATTTCATAGCTGGTTAAAGTTGTACATAATACATTATTGTTTATTTATTTTTTAATAAAAAAATTT
The DNA here is from genome assembly GCA_018584345.1 of Thuja plicata. Taxonomy (NCBI): domain Eukaryota; kingdom Viridiplantae; phylum Streptophyta; class Pinopsida; order Cupressales; family Cupressaceae; genus Thuja; species Thuja plicata. The sequence continues at coordinate 349,112 of MU222983.1, forward strand.
AGAAAACAAATCTATAAGCAATCTATATTAGTATAAATCATGTCTAATTTTATATTTATATATTTAAATTTTAGTTTTTTTAATAATTTCTTATATGTATTTGTTGTATAAATTTAAATTGTAATAATATAATTAATTATAAATATAATTTAATTTAATTATGTAAAACATAATTATTTTAAAAATACAAAATTAAGATGTCGTTATTATAAATTAAATATAAAATATTTGAACTCTTTCTTATTAATATCACTTAATTATATGTATTTGTCGTATAAAATTAAATTGTAATAAATATAATTAATTATAAATAAAATATAATTTAACTATCTAAAATGTAATTTTTTTAATATTACAAAATTAAAATATCTTTAATATAAATGATTGTAAATCAAATATAAAATATTTGCAATCTCTTTCTCATTAATATCACTTAAATATAAATTATTTATTGAATAATATTTTAAAAAGAAAAGATATCCTATCCATCATGAAATCAAGCTAATAAGAAATGTTGTCTACACTCACCAAAGTGCATAAACCTATATTACTAAACTTCAGGTTTATAATTTTTGAAATGCAAGTTCCTTTCTAATGCTACAACATCTAAAGTTAATAAATTATCTAAATGGTTATAGAACAAAATAATTGTTTAAATTCTTTCGTTCTACATGCTTTTTTAGTTCAATAAATTATTTTATTGAATAATATTTTTATAGAAGATGTAACATACGTAATGAAACAAATCTAATAAGAAATGCTACCTACACTAATCAACAAATAGAGAAATTCATAGGAAAATACAACTTAAAAGTTTCAAAGGAAATATATAAAACACACCATTCACTAGATAACATGGTAATTTTCTTGGAAAAACCCTTTCAAGAGAAAATCAATCTTTATATCTCAAACCAATAAATTCACAATATCAATCTGGTTACAATACTTAAATAGCCTTAAAACTTCACATGAGAATGACAACAAAAGTTTGGATAATTCTTGATAGCATAGCTCCACTACAAAATTATATCATACTACATCTCCATCTTAAACACCAATTTATAGGAGAAATAAATTTGAATTATTGTTGCTGCTTCTGGATTAGATTGTGCATAGTTTTTTGCATCAATGTTTTGGATCACACTTCATGATCCATCATGATGATGAGATAGAGAGCATAACGAGAATAGGAATGATGATGGATTAGAGAGAGTGATCTGAAACATTGATGCAAAAAACTATACACAATCTAATCCAAAAGCAACAACAATAATTCAAATTTATGGATAGTGGAAATCTACTAACATTAAAATAAGAAATAAATTTGGAAATCACAAATGGGAAACCATAAACCATAGGTCAAAACCATGAACCAATGTGTCACCCAAATAGAGAGTACAAATTCTAACACATGTATCTGTTAGAAACACTGAGAGGGGGGGTGAATCAGTGTTTGTCTATTTATTACTTTTCAGCAACTTAAACATAAATCAAACATACATTCAATGAAGCTTAACATAAGAACTCATAACACATGATATGATTACGGGGAAACCTTGATTAGAGGAAAACCCCGGTGGGAATTAGTACCCACAAATATTGTACTAGTCTAATGAACCTATTAAAGTTCCTTTGCCCTATTAGAAGCAGTCTTTACAAAGCAAGTACAATGACCTGGTTAAAGGCCTGGACTTGTTAGGAGTCTTTTACAAAAACCTGTTAAAGGTATATGGCTCACTGCCCAATAGGATGAAGGCTACAACCTTATGATAGTTGATATACACTATATCAAAAGTGAGTTGTTGTGATGACACTACTGTCTGATAAGTTCCATTTATGCGCTGATGCTCTTACTCCTTTAAAGAGCTTTATCTCATACTGACTTCATCATACTGCTCTTCTATATCTTTCTCATGCATATTATTCGACACCTATAACATAACTTTACATTACATACTTATATGTTCATACCTGAATAGACGCGACCCAAAATAAGACTTATGGTCGGCCCTAAAACATAATACACAACGCTTCTGAGCAATTCGGCTTAAGCGTGTTTACAACAATACTAATTACATCATTACAAACATATAATCAAAGGCGCTTGGCCGTTACATAACAAAATAATTCACGCTGATCAAAACACTAGTCGACTTCCATGCTCTGTCTTTTGGACTACTGGTGTACTGATTTGTTAGTAACTTCTCTGTACTATCATGCTGTACTATGCATGTCTGGACTTAGTATGTAGACACCACATAGAACATATATCTGAACGCACACACTCTGATTCAATGTCTCGCATGTGCGTTGATGTGCTGATCGATGTATATCTCTATCTGCCCTGTTTCCATACTTAGTCATTTTATCTTCTAAGTTATCTTTGACAGAAACTTAGTATGACTTTGTTGCCATGATGACAACACAAAATAAGTCATGCATCCTCAGGAAGTCAACTTGCCAGCAATCTCCCCCTTTGTCATTTATGGCAACAAAGCAATGTGGCCAAGTTTCTCAAAATGACTTAACACTAGAAATAACTGTATATCATAACATCTTTTTAATATATACATATACTGCTCCCCATATATACACATTCTCTATTACTCCCCCTTTGACATTAATGACAAAGGTGTACAATATTGTAAGTCTCTAGATACTTACTCCATGTAAACATCGGGGTACACAACCTGAAGAGATTGGATCTCTTTCCGCCAGAATACCTTCATTGCATCAACTGTCTAAAGATGCGCGCATAAGGCATATGTCAGCTTCTCCATCTTTATCAAATCCATGCAGGGACCTTGATCATATGTCACAATGGTGGCATCAATCTGTTTGATGTTCTCATTTAGAACTGCTAGAGAGGGTGCAAGTGCATTTCTCAATTGAGTTTATCTGACTCTTATCTTGTTGATCTCCAACTTAGCCTTTTCAATTTTGTCCAACTGACCTTGATAGACATTGTTACATATGTTCATGTCTTGGGTAGATGTCTCAACTGATTTTTTGATAGTGTCCACCATGATCTCAACCTCTTCTATCTTCTTGATATGTTCAAAGGTGAACTTCACTTTGTCCATGCAATTTGCTATAACCTTCTTTCCCTTAGCTGCCAATTCTTTCAATATGGATTGCCCAATCTTTAAAGATTTTAAGTCTAATGTAAAATTCTTTACCAATTCATTCAATCTCTCCTTTTAATATTCATCTTCTGCAATTCTAGGAGCAGAGTTACTAGATCTGTAAAGTTTGTTTTGAAGCTTGTTAGAATACTATCAACATCTTCAATTGATTGAATCTTGGCTACTTTCTTATCTGTAGGTACTAAATCATTCAGAATGTTAACTGACTCCAAGAAAAGAGGGTTCCTCATAACCTATTTTTCTTTTGCCTTTTCCATAGCTAGCACACTGATCTTCATTAAGTTCTCTTCTCCCCATGCATCTAGACTTGTTGAATCAGGAGTTAACCTTGACAACAATGAAGTAGATGGTAAAGTGGATGGAGTGAATATAGTGTTTTGACTGGTATCCATGCATTCACTTTTTACTGGTTTCTTCTTGATTGGTGTCTCATTATCTTGAGTATCTTTTTCTTCATTCAAGTCTATTGGATCATTGGAGGGACCTTCATCTTGTTGTATAGATGTATCATCAGTGCACATCTCTTCAGTTCTTACAAATGCT
>MU222983.1:364308-383184 GCA_018584345.1 Thuja plicata
CTTTAGTATAAAACATTTTCTCCCAAAGACTTTGAAATAACTTACAGTAGGTGCATATCCATACCATAGCTCATAAGGTGTAGAATTTGTACCTTTCTTGACTTGTACTTTGTTCAGGGTATAAACAACTTTACTTACAACTTCTCTCCAATATTTCTGTGCAACATTTTTCTCCATCATTAATGTTCTAGCACAGTCCATGATAGATCAATTTCTCCTTTCAGCTATACCATTCTGTGGTGGTGTTCTAGGTGTTGACATCTATCTTTTTATCCCTCGGTCATTACATAACTTGTTAAACTCATTAGAAATGAACTCACCTTCTCTGTCAGATCTCAGACATTTCAGGCTTTTACCTGTTTCCTTTTCAACTTTTGCCAAGTACCACTTAAATAACTGAAATGCATCAGATTTTTCTTTGAGAAAAATAACAATCATCATCCTAGAGTAGTCATCTACAAATAAAATGAAATATTTGTCTCCACAATAACTTTTCTCACCAATAGGTCCACAAAGGTCAGTATGAACTAATTCCAAAATATTCTCAAAAGTATGAGTTTTTCTTTTAAAACTAGATTTAGTCAATTTGCCCAACTGACATTTCTTACACATTGCATTCTCAGGTTTCTTTAACTTAGGCAGCCCTCTAACCTTTTTCAATTTACTTATGCTTACCAAGTTATCAAAGTTAATATGACATAGCCTCTTATGCCATAACCAAACATCATTATATTGTGCAAAAAGACATGTCTCTTCAACTAAATCTAGGTAGAACAAGTTACCTTTTCTTTTCTCACCACCTCCAACTAATTCTCCATTGGCATCATAGATCTTTGCTTTCCTGTGATGGAATTCAACTCTGTAACCAGAAAACAAATCAGCTGTGAAACACTCAACAAGTTATACTTAAGATCATCAACCCAGTATAAATCATCACATCTAATCTTATTAATCAATTGAATTGATCCTTTCCCTTTGACTCTACAAGGTGTACCATTACCAAATTTAACATATCCACCTTTGCATTGATCTAATGTTTCAAATTTGTCCTTATCACTAGTCATGTGATGTGAACAACCACTATCAATAATCCAACGATCACCTTTACTCATATAAGAAATTAGTGCAGTTTTCTCATCATCATCAGAATCATCTTTCATTGCAACATACACTACTTCTATACCATTTTCATCATATTTGTCAGATTCACTTTCAGAAGCTTCTTCAGCTATATAGCAAGATTTCTTACCTTTGTCTTTGTAGTCCTTGTACTTTTTGTAGTCTCAGTCATCCTTTCTGTCCTTATACTTGCTGTCCCTTCTTTCATCCTTCTCATTCTTGTCAGGACATCTAGCAGCAATATGACCAACTTTGTTATAAGAAAAACAAATAATAGGAAGTTTACCTTTGAATTTTCCTTTTCCTCTAGCTAGTCTTCTTGCCATAAGTGCCTCAAGCTCTTCTAGATCATCATTTGAGGTGTCGCTGTCACTGTCCACACATTTCTTTCCTTTCTTAGATTTGCTGATGACCATCTGTGACTTGAATGCAGATTCAACAGTTGGTGGAGTATAGTTGTCAAAATTTGACATCTCAAATGCAGTAAGTCCGCCTACCAAACTTTCTAGAGTTAAATTGTTATTAGGAGTACATATCAGTTCTTGAATTGCAGATACTCTAATAGCATAAATAGGAAGAAGTGTTCTCAGTACCTTTCTCATGATATTATCTTCATCAATGACTCCCTTAGCTCCTCTAATAGAATTTACAACTTCCTTTATCCTATCATAGTATTGCACTATATTTTCTCCTTCTTGCATTTTTAAATCATCAAACTTACCTCTCAAGCTTTCAAATTTGGCTCTTAGTACATTTGTATCACCTCCATAAATGGTTGCAAGGGCATCCCACATCTGCTTTGCGCTTGTACAATCTTTGATGTCCTCAAGTTCATGATAGTTCAGAGATGATGCAAGTTCTAGCATTGCTTGATTATGTTCATGCTTCTCTCTTGATTGTGCAACATTCATAACTCTAGTAGGGGCTACATATTCTGTTTCAATATGTTGTTTAGCAGAATCACCAATACCGGCCAAGTGAAGTTTCATCAAACTTTGTCGTGCAGGATATTTTTCCTTGTTGATCTTCAGTCCATCCCTTTTATACATCTTGTATCTCCAAGTACCTTCAAACTTTTCAAGAGAACACAGCTCTGATACCAATTGTTAATATGAATTCAGAATAACTGAGAGGGGGGGTGAATAAGTTATCCTTAGGTCTAGATGTGCCCATATAAAAATTTAAATCAACTTCAACAACTCAGATATGCTCAGCAACAATAAACAATAAAAGTGTGCAGTTTTACTGTGCTAATGAAATAAGCTTGCATAAACTGTAAAACACAACAATAACATTCACACATTTTGACACCATGATTTAACGTGGAAACCCAATATGGGAAAAACCACCAGTAACATGCTACCAAAATTTCACTCTTCTGAAGTGATGCCCTGTGAGGAGCCAACCCTGTTAAAGGTTACAAAACACACTGTCAAATGTGACCTGATTAAATCCCTGTTAGGAGTGGCCTTGTTAGAGGACTTAGAACATTCCAATCTAAATATTACCTTGTTCAAAGGATTTATACAATGACTATTAGGTCAACCTGGTTAAAGGATTTGAACTGTTACAATGGTTAGAAAGTAATCAGCAGGTGTGATCTGATACATACAACTTACTTTGCAAATCCAGATCCAGTTTCAGCTCTAATGCTAATTTACTGAGTGGCTTCCATTTTCATCTCAAACTCCAGATCTTCTTGGAAATCCATCAAGCAATCTCTCTCTGCTTCTCTGCTCAGCCTTCCCTGCTTAGGTCTTGCCAATCAATCAATTAACCATGCAACACTTTTTGCATTAAACTTCTCCTTACACTTGGATACAATAACAATAACCACAGTAGGTTATATTATACCTCTTCATCTAGGTCAAATAAATCTTTTGCTGCTTAATCAAGATCGCAGATCTTAGGTTAGGTCAGATCCAACGGATCCTTCCATCTTTACATTTAAATTACTTCTCTAATACATTCATTAATTAACCATTGAATCCATGTGCTAATAATGGTTTCCCGTGTATTAAATGAATATGGACCAATCTTAATTAATAATGTATATCCCAATAAAATCAATTATGTCGGCCATAGATCTCAAATCTCATCAATAATCAAAATATTGTTTCTCGGCTTTTCACTGTCTTCCTCAGCATTTCATTGGCGCTTGGCATCATCTTTGCTTTACTCGGCATCGACTTTCACTTTGCTCGGCATCACTTTGCTTTGCTCAGCATTGACCTTCTAGTGAACTATCAGTGCTAGATAAACAATGTATCACTTTGCCAAAGTGCCAAATGATCAAGTACCCTGGTGCATACTCATAACTCAACCATTTCCTTGGTCTTCTTGTTATCCCTTTATTTTCAAATCTTCATCAATCAATGGATAAGGTACTCAAACATACAACAATAGTCTCACCAGTTAAGGTTTGACATCAATGACAAAATAATAATTGTCTACATTGTAGCAAACTTTCCAACAAGAACATCGTGATATGAGCCGCAAAGCTTCATCGATCAGGAAATTGCTTCACGAGAGCGAAAAACTCTAATTGACTGATAGAACATGAAGGACACACAGGCCCGAACATAAATCCAAGATAACTTCATTGCAGAGCATCAGATTTAGGTGCAAACCTAGACATAGGTGAAACATGATGTCCAGAACATTCCCCGAGGTTCGCAACAAAAAATGATCCAACTTGAAGAAACACCACTAAAAACATAGAAACTGGCTAACAGGAACAACCTAAGAAGAAACTAAAACAATTTTTTTTTGGGTGATGCAAGATTGCTGACAACCCAAGGATGCTCCTCCATCATGACTGGACCTGCATTGGCTACTTTCTTGTACACTCACACTCGCTCCACTCACTAATTCTCCGCAACACTCCTTGCCATCATTCTCACCTCTTTTTATCCTCTTAAATTCTCACTTCTAATTTAAGAAAGTAAAAATGAGCTCTCTTTTTCCTACTTTTAATCCCTACTTGAGCCCTTATATACCTTCTATTCACCTTTTTACCTCTTCTTACACTTTTTCCCCTTGACTATCCTTTTATTCCTATTAAGAGTTTGACTTGATTCTTATTTCTTGTCAATCTCTTAAGGAGCATCCATCCTATATCCACCCTATCACTAGAGCATTTACAAGTGTGTTTTTCTTTGAAGCAACATAAAAAGCATTGTCTCAAAGAGGGGCGAAACGTAGACATCTAAAAGTGACTAATGCATTTTTGTCATGTCACTCCTAGCATTATTATTCTATAATTTATTAATTAAATAATTATAATTTATTTAAGTAGTCTCATTTTTCTTTTAATTATTAAATAATTTATAATTATTTAATTATTTCTTTAGCCACTTTCTATCTATGATTAATTAAATATTTTTATTTAACTGATTTTATCAAATTTCTCTAACATTATTTTAAGAAATTCATTATTTAATTAATTCCCCACCTTGAATAAATAATATACTTGAAATTTGATGCGCATAAATAATCATTCAATCATGATGTAACATCAGTGTCACAACTAATGATAGTCAGTCCAAACTATATAAAGTTTTACCCACCACCCCTGGTATAGAGGATAGGGTTGAGGATAGGCTCCATAGGGGTAGGAACTTATGGAAAGGGTATTCTCGAGTCCTTGATGGGAAGGTAGGCGAGCAAGTGAATTAGTGTAGCACTAAACAACATACCTTAATTTTATTTATTTTCTCTATGCATGTACACCTCATCTTATGCTTCCCCATTGTCAATTCATGTGCATTTTATACCAGACTCTCAATAAAATTTAACATTTCTCTCTCAAATTTAATAAATTCAATAAATTTATTTAATTTTCCATTTGAAATTAATAATATTAATATTGTAAGTATTTTCTCTATGTATTTATGCCTCACCTTATCCATCTCCCTTAACTACGAGCATCATAGGTCATGCCCTTTCTCAACATTTATCAACTATTGATTTTATTTCTTAATCCCTACCATTGATCAAATGCATATGTGAAATTCATATATAAGACCACCTCTCATTTTCTACTTAGCACTTTTGAGTATGTATACTATAGTTAAATTATCAAGCATCTGTCAAACATTCTCAATGAAGAGCTATCAATCAAGCATTTATCAAGCATCTATCCTTCATTATGCAATAATGACTATCTTATTTTTAATAGCAACCTGCATACCAAAGCATTCAATCAGATCTCAAACAACAATGGAATCTCCTAAGTTCTTTGTGATGGTAAATTATTGTTTATTATTTAATTTTATGAATATATATTATATTCCATTTCATGTTTGTGTGGATTGTGTGTTTAGATAAATTGCATTGCATTGTTTCCATATTCATATTTTCACATTAGGGTGAATATGTGTGATTTAGAAGGAAATGATGTTGGTGCCTAAGATATATTTATAAAATTACCTTTTCATCTCCTTGTGACCTTGTTTGTCAAATCCCTTATCTTCTTGCTTCTTCTACCCATATTTACACTTAGCATTCCATTTCTTCTACCCATATTTACACTTAGCATTCCACTTCTTCTATCCATATTTACACTTAGCATTCCACTTTTTTTTTGCTTTCCAGAGGAATTCTATTGTTATCGTGGTCCTTGAATTAGTATCTTTTGTATTTCTCTTTTTACCATACCATTTCTTTAGAGGTGGTGGGTGGGAGTGGGGTGCACCTTTATCCTCTCCCCTTCAAGGTATTTAACTTCAAATTTTAGTGGCCTTGTTCTACCATAGTTGACCCTTTCCTATGGAAAATCTGCCTATGTCTCACTCTATCTCTCAACAATTTACATTTTCTATAATCTTCCCTTATCTATACCTTATCCAACTTCGTTACTCCTCTTTTATATTACCCATCTATCTATCATTCACACTTCATCTAAGTGTTTCTCTCTCCCCGCTTGAGGGAATCTATTTACCACTATTTCCATATTTTATCCTCCTCTTTGATCTTGTGCCTTTCTCTTATGCCTATGTATCAATTCTATTCTCCACCTTTCCTATCATTATTTACCTTTCTCGTATCATTGGGGCATCTTATCTTTCATCATCTTATTCTCATATGTTTCCTATCTAGTCTAATTTTACTTCCTATATCTATTGCACTTTATTTCCTTCTTTGGAGGCATGGTATCATTATCTTTTATTTGTAACACTAGAGGGCAGGACCCACATGTTGCCCTTACACTATTTTCCTTTCACCTCTTGGGAGCATGACCTAGATATGTCATATTTCTTTTCCTTGTTATATTTTTCTCATGATCTCTAAGGCAAAACCACTAATTCCGCTGCCAAATATAGTAGAAGCATGACCAAAATGTTCCCCTTCTTTTTTTGGTTGTTGTATTTTCCCTCACATCAAATCATTGGTAGTTATTTCTTTGTCCTCTTAGCTCCTTTACCTAAAATTGAATGGATCTTATCCCTTTGCTTTTTTCACTAATCAATTCAACTAGGACAATATATTCTATCCTTACACTTGCTCTTTTCTATCAAAATGATGAGAGTCAAATCTTTATCAAATTGTGTCTTCCTTGTTCTTTAATCTAATAAAGTAGTTATCATAAAATCACTAATGAAATCATCACTTTTACATTGTACTTTTAAAGCTAAAAAGCTAAAATGGATACCTTTCAGCCTTTAGATCTTAGTTTAAAAAGTTCAACCTAAGACTTATTATTAGATAGCTAAAATGTATTATGAATAAAAAATCCTCCATATAATTTTATTTTTTAGACAACATTTTGTTATTATGAACTAAAACATGGTGGCACTGTAAACATTTGTGTTTACCCATTGAACTTCTATATTGATTCTCAATAGACGGTGCAGCATTTGAGGAGAGAAAATGTCTGCCACCCACATCCATCACTGGCCCACATTACTGTAAACCTTACTGTAGCAACACTTTTAGCAATACAATACTCTGTCTTTTACTTGCTGACCACACATAGATATCCAGGCCAAGAACAGTAGATATTACCTAATAAAATGTCTTGCAGATTATCATTGTGTACAAAATTAAAGTAGTTCATCGAAGATATTCCCTGACAATGGTGGACCACCTTGGAGGAGGGCCATTAAATGTAGAGAATATATTTTGAAAAGCAATAGTGAACAGAGAGCAAACAGAAGATTAAAATACATTGACCAAGTACATTATAAGATGAAGGTAAGAACAAGTTATTTATGTCGCTATGTAAGTTGGAATGGTAGAATTGAATGAGATTCAAACGGTAACATTCAATGTTCGAGTGACTGGGTCTTCTAACGTTTACTAGAAGTTGTAGACGTCGTCTGCAATTAATGTTTGAAAGGGTAGCTTGCAAACGTACAGAGATAATGGAGTCAAAAAAGCTCGACGTAGAGAATGGTTGTTAGATTCAAACAAATTGGTTTCAATAGCCATTCAACTTAATCAAAGATCAGCTACGTGATGCTCAACTGATTATGCACATCCACAAGCTTTTCCCTATCTATACAAACAAATACGTTGCTTAATTTGATTACTTTGATATTTTTTTTGTTGGAAGTTTAGAAAACCTTTTTGGTTAAGACTCAAGAATGAGGGATATAGTGCATTTCACTTTCGCTCTTAGATTGTCACCTTCTTTTCCATTTTGGAATACAATGTTCGAGAAATGTAATTATTTTATTATTGGATATCTTTGATTGAGTACAATTGATAAGGGTAAAGTTATGTCTTTTGGTATATTATCTATTAATGTTCAAACTTTTGAATGTATGATATACATGATGAGGTCATGATTGTGCCTCAAGTGATTAAGATAGAATAGATATTCTTTAGTCCTTGACCCTCAATAAAAGTGGTAGCAACTTAAGGCTCGTGCTCCTTTAGTGGGTAGCAAAACAAACTCCTAGATGATATGAAATCCTCCATAATAATGAGGAAGATTTGCCTACATTGCCATTTTATTATTTATAGTTATATTGCTTTAATGTTTAAATAATCTCGCTTTTTGTATGAACTAACCCTAGCTTTGACTTTTTCAATCTATCAAGCTTGAAAAGTTCTTGAAGGTGCAGACTAGTTGTTGCTTTAGCTTTTCTATATCTTTGGATTATATATAAGTTATGCATCTTTTCTCTAGAGAGGGCTGCGTCTTTAGTCTAGTCCCTTGAATTTAAATTCAATTTCCCTCTTTTCTAAGTTGTTCCATTTTTAAAATATGGTTGCCAACCACTAAGTTATGCACCAAAATGCTTCAAACTGATGATTTAGAATTTATATTTAAGGATTGTTCTAATTAATTATTAGTCACTCTAGGTCGCAACATCCAATAATCTGATATTACATTATAAGTTGGACTACATTGGCGACAACACACACTTCACTACTTTTTCATCTAGGCTCTTGTATATTTGCTTGGAGTGCCTTCCAACTATGTATGTATCAATAACATGTATTGAATAGATATCATGGAATCTCTTACTCTTCCCTATTCATGATATATTTCCCCAAGATGATTTTTAACATCACTCATTTCAAGCATGAGCAAACTCATAAGCACGCATAAACCATAGAGAAAAATAACATAAGACTAATTCATGCTAGTTAAATAATCTTACAATAGATCTAGAAGACTATTCTACTGTAGGTCCACTACAAAATCTATATGCAACTATATGATAATCAAAATAGACTTGGTTTAGTAACAAAACTTTGATCCTAATTATCAAGTGTGTAGAGCTATACAACATACCATTCATACTATTCTACTGTAAGTCCACAAAAAAATCTCTATGCTATTGTTCCCTATCGTTTATATTTACAATTACCAACCTTAACTCATTTATTTGTGTGTGTGTGTGTGTGTGTGTGTGTGAGAGAGAGAGAGAGAGAGAGAGAGAGAGAGAGAGAGAGAGAGAGAGAGGGAGAGAGAGAGAGAGAGAGAGAGAGAGAGAGAGAGAGAGAGAGAGAGAGAGTTTGTTCCCTATTGTTTATATTTATAACTACCAACCTCAACTCATTTATTTATGTTAGATAATATTTTATATTTTATATTTTATAATTAGATTAGGCATAAATATTTGTAGGGTGTGATTTATCGAGCCACAGTTTTTAGTTAGCCCCAACATTCTACACCTACCTTGTGCTTTTCCCTAAGGCCTTTCCTTCTCTCATTTTATAGATTAAAAAAAATCTATCCATACATTTAAAAAAATTGATTCCTTTTGTACACCTCTTAATTTTTCCAAGGTTTATCCCTTCATTGATTTTTACTTTGTACTGGTGCAATGATGGTTCATTGATTTCCCAGCGGAATTGGCTATATAGGCAATAACAATGCCTTGACATGACACGTTTTATATTTTGAATAATTAAATTAAAAATTATAGTGTACAGTTATATTCTAATTTTTATTTAAATATTAAATATAAAAATTGTCTTGTCAAGGCACTTATGATGCATGTATAGCCATTTCCATTTTAAGGTACGCCTTCGATTGTCTTGTCCTTTGTGTGCATCACCCATTCCTATGATTTTTTTGGCCATCTTTGATTGAAAACCTTTGTACTGACAACATATCTCTTTGCCACATTTGGCCAAGTGTCTTCTCACATCGACACTCAACTCAACCCATGTCATTTCATCCTTAAAGTTTATCCTTTGTCACAAGTTTATAAGATTGTTATCTACCTCATTTAGTGTGAGCTTTCAATTTTTGTAGGTTGCATCTACGACAACCATTATTTTTCTTGTAATGGTGAATTCTAACCCATTTGGCTTGTGCTTAGTCGAGGTTCTTAGATGGATACACTTATCTGGTTGCTTAGCCTCATTTACAAACAACATAACTTGGCCTTATTATAGATCAAAGACTCAAGGAGGTATTTTTTGGCTCCAAATGGGTTGATGTTGGAAGTGCTATACAGATGGTTATATGGGTGGACTTCTAGGTAGTGGAGGACTTTCACCATGTTAAAATGAATATTTCATCATAATTTTTAGTCTCATTGTTGGATATAGGGGAGCTAAAATCATTGGCCCAAACTGTGACTTTGATTTGGTGTTGGTGTGACCCACTTAGGTGTGTGCATTCCCAATCTGACCAATATCTCACACTTCCTTAACCATGGTATGTTGGTGTTATGTTAGATCCTTTCCTTGGAAATTTTAAGTCTATCTCTCCTTTGGACAACAATAACATAGTAGTTGAAGGTCATTCATTTCTTAAAAAGATAATTGATATCAAGCCTATCCAAGGAATGGATTGGATGAATGAATTAATGCATGAGGCGGTGAAGGAGCTTCAACTCGAGCACCCTAGTGATAAATCAATGTTGAGGAGGAAATCTAGCAGTCCATATTATATTCTAGTTTACTATAAACTCATAGTATGCATGGGTTTTGTTGTTATTGTATTTCTATTATCTGCATTATGAAGGACATTTTTTTTTGCTAGTTCTTTTCTTATTGGTTTATCAACTCACATAGAGAAGCTTCTTGCCCATGACAATTTATCACAAGCAATCTAATGCTCTAACATGTATAAAATATTTTTGATTTGTATACAAATACTTAGGCTTACCTATCAAAAACAAATATAATGATATCCTTCACACATCTCATGATAGTTATTATTCTACATCTTGCATATATCTCATGATTGTTCGTGCACATAATGTCACTTGGAACATGAAAACTTATACTTTATCATGGATTGTCCTTATAGTTAGGGATACAATTTAAGGGTAAGTATTTCTATCCAATCACATAGCCTTTAATGGACATGTCTTTCATTTTGCATGTTTAGTTCAACACATTTCACATGTGAATATTATAATCTTTCCTGTCCTCAAATAATATCCATAACAATGTATGCACTCGAGATGAAGGGGATCATCTTCTTCACATTACACTCACTAAATTTTACATGATTTTATGTTTACAAATTTGTGGGGGCTACACTAGGGCAGAGGATCCATTAATTGAGCACCCTAACTTTGTGCTTCTAAAAATCCTACATGGAAATTTCAAATTAGTCCCAATATTTTACAACAACTTATTTGGAAAATCTCCTACTTATAACTAAGGTTTCAACACCACATCATTAAATATGATGTCACGTTAACATATTTTTTTCCAATGTGTCCAAAACAACCCAAATAAAAGGTGAGACAAATGGTCATGCAAAAATGACACCCATACTTGTGCAACTGATGTGACATCACATTATTGGTTTTCTTTACAACTAAGGGTACATTCAATTCAATTATGAGTAATCATCATAGTAATAACAACTTTAAAGTCACAACTATTGGTGCAATATTGTGAACACAATAGACATTAAATTAAGAATTATGGATATTAAATTAACAAATATGGATATTAAGTCAAAAACTCCCATCACAACCATTGGAACGTGTTTAGGTACCGGTTCCTTTCCCCTAATTGTATCTACATAACAACCTTATGCATCCAGCTACATGATAACATTATGCATCCACCTTTCACTTATTAACTCACATATTTATAGATCACGGAGGCCACAACAATTTCAACTGTATGATAAACCCATAAATAGTGATGTCGTTGTCAAACATAAGATCAAGATATATGACATAGATGCCATATTTTACCTTTGTACATTTTATTTCATTTGTAGCCAACTATATTTTTTATTACATTCTCATGCCACTAAAATGATTTTTATATTCTACTAATGATTTGTGAGTATAGGTTTGGAGATATTACTTGAACAAAAAACAAGAAAATTATGCGCCATTGTATTACCACATATTATATTAGATATCTCTACAATTTTTATTTATTCCATGAGTTTAATTTGACATATATGATTCACGTAGTTCACATGCACACCGAATTGGGGTTGCAATATAATGGATAAAAAATTCCACTTTTTCCTTTTACCTTTTTTTACACCTACTTTGGTCACTATAGATATACTATATTAGTTCTCAAATAATCTTAGTTTGGGTATAAGATATCCTCAACCTTAATCCTTCTAGCCAATAAGATTTTTCCAACACATAGAGGTCCAGGCTAAGCTTCATCTTTTTATCAACATAAACTAGAGAACAAAAGTATATTTTTCACTTAGACAAGATTGTAACCATGACCTAATCCACCCAATTCAAATTTAATTTCTTTATTTACTAAGCTAACCCTTTCAACACAATATTAATTTGTTAATTTTTTTTGGAAATATGAAGAGCCTATCGTGAAGTTGCACATACTTCAAAGGGTCAATGAGGAAACATGTCTTCTACAAAAGAATGTTGCAACAAGATCTTGCATGAATATGATATTGAATTATTCAATTGATATTGAATTAATATATACAATGTCAAAATGAGCCTTCCATATATAGGAAAGATGATTGGGTAGTTATACCTATCTTTTCTATAAATATCAAATGCTTGATGCAATATAATAAATGTCTTAATTAATTTACTATCGTCTATCTTCTAGAATGCCAACTAGGATAACCAACTTGATCCTTATTACACAATTAAAATGACAAGTTACAACTAAGCCACTTGTGATAGATAACTTAAGTCAATTAAGCCTAAGTAAGATTAACATGTAAATGATATTTACACTAACACCCCCTTAAGTGCAACTTAGGAAGAAACATTATTATACAAGTGATGCAAAACTTGTATAAAGATGTAATATAAAATGGGTCCCGGTGACTATGCCATGTTAGGTACCCATGCACAACTAATCATTCAACTAATCTCTCACAAATAGAGATAAGGAGAATACCACACAAGACAAAAACTCATCTCTAGAGAAGAGATATGAAAATCATGTACAAGTGATAAATAAAGTGATGTATAGAGGTTCCAACATCAATATCCCCAAGAACTACATCCATCACAAAGATATAATTGATAGAACCCCCTATAAGAGGGAAAGAGAGAGGCTAAGAAGCTTCCTCACAATGAATAATGTCCTGCAAGAATGGTAAGTGTCTTAAGACAAAAACTGATTCAATGATTACAAGTTCAACCTGTATTTCTTTAGAAAGAAATAAAACCACATATAGATGTAGGAATACTTCACATTTTGGATATGATTTGAAACATGGAAGCATGAAAAATGATAGTTTTGTCTCTAAAAACCACTCATGTGTCTCCTTGTCCAAGTGAGTTGATGTTTTCACAATGCAATCAGGTCCATACCCAATTAAAGATGAAGGTAAAACTATGTGTAAATTGATGTAGAGAAAAATTGAAAGACGAATATGATATGAAAACACGATTGCAATTGTTGTCATCAAAGAGGAGAGATAACCCATAAAATGCTTCCCCCATATCTGAAAATAGTATGACAAAACAATGCTAAAATACTTGAAATGAAGCCAACCTCAAATTACAAATGTGAAAAGTTGAAAGTATATCCTCCAACCAAATTTGAAATAAATTGATGGTCTTGTTGATTAGAAATGAAGGAAGTATCAGATGACTCTAGATAAGAAGTCAATGATAGTGAAGGTAGATAAAAGTTATCTCTGAAGAAGAAGAATAAATCTTTGAGGCAACCCCATTTGAAGTGACAAAAGACTCCAACATATCAGAAACATGAGTTTTTTACTTGGAATGGAGAAGAGACACATTAGGATTATTAGGGAATATGTGAGTATTAGGATCTCCATATAAGAGCATGAGGACACTCAAAGTCAACAAGGGAATCCAAATATCATCATCAACATGCATAACAATGACTCTAAAGACAAGATCCCTATTGTATTTTGTATAATTTTTTGACGAGATGTGCTAGATAGGAGAATAAGATTATATAAATATGGCTATAAATGTAGCCCTCTAAGATGGGTGATAATTCCATCTCTCCATTGGTTACAACACCCCTCTTCAATATGATCATAGAAGGATTAAATGAAAAACCCATTACAACAATGATAATTATTTAATATCTAAAAGATATAACTATCAGATGAATGTTGAAACCTCCAAATATGATATGCAACTAAAAATGAAGACCCTCCATAAATTGTACCTCTCCAAGAAGCAAGATGTCCAAGTTATCAAGAAAATTTCACAAATTTCAAAGCCTAAATAGATAGTACATGGACCGGCTAAATCTAGAAAAATTTGATGGACTAAATGATAGAGTCCCTCGGTACCTTTCCAACAATTCAAGAATCATGAAAATAGAGATCATGACAAACATTTACAAGCTCAGGAGTCCAAAAAATAAAGGTCAACTTCAAACTGCAAAAAGTGTTGGAAAATGGAAAACTCAGGAAAAATAACCTACACCACAATGAAGTTGGCAGAACCATCTTTGTAATGATACATGGATAACAAAATTATGATATGAGATGTCCAAGTTATGCCCTATAAAAAATAACTTTATGGAGCTCAAGGTAAAACAAGGGGACCAAAAAGGGCCCTAGCTAGATAGTCCCTTGTCACATATAGGACCACATGCTCCAAAAAGGCAATAAAATAGCCTAGATAGGGCTAACTGCACCAAAATTGATAATTTAATAGGCATTCATTGTGTTTTCAATCATTTTGGATGCAATGGTGGGGTTATATTTGTTCCAAATTGTTCCAGATGATCAACTACCTCTTGGAGTCAACAACTAGCTCTTCTTGAAAACCTTTAAACTTTGGAAAAAATAGACAAAGATCAATTTGTGCTAAAAATATTAATGCTAGAAATAGCTCAACTCTCCGATACAGGAAGAGGATTACAAGTCCATATCTCTAATACCATGTTAAAATCATGAAGAACCCATCATGAAGTTGTACTTACTTCAAAATATCAACCAATAAATACCCTTTCACAAAATATGTTACAACAAGAGTTTGCACAAGTATGAGATTGGATGATATGAAATTTATTTAATTGACAATGAATTGATATATACAATGTACGTACAAATGAATCTTCCTTATATAGGCAAGGTGATGATGTGTTTATAACTACCCTTGCTATAAATATTAAATGCCTAATACAATATAATAAATGCCTAAATAAAATATTAAATAATGAGCTATCATGTATATTCTAGAGTGTCACCTAGGATAACTAACTTGATGCTATGTACAATATTGAATGATTAATTACAACTAAGCTACTTGTGATAACCAACTTATTACAACTAAGCCTAATTTAAGCTTAATGTGTAAATGAAATTTAGACTAGCAAAATTATATGGCAAAACAATTTAGATTCAACATCTAGGATCTTGTATTTAAGGACAGTCCTTGCTCATTATTTATCATCTAATCTTGATATTGAATAATCTCGTATAAAAGCATACAACTCGTTTCACTTACAAAATATACTTTACGACATCATATAGGAACATGTGTACTTTCTTTGCATTCCTTCCAATTTTATTCATCATCAAAGGGAAATCATTAACTATCTAGAGGAAGCTTTATATCTTTCCTTTGTAGTTCTTTTTAAAAAACTTGCCTTTGACCTATTTTAGATCCAAAAAACACTTCTAAAACATAGTAGTGTAGTAGAAGGATATTATGATCTAGGAAAAAGTGTCTTAGGACACATTCATGGGTATAACATATTGATGGTGATTTTAGCACAAAAAATTCAAGGAGAATGATATGCACTCCAATTCTCTTGAATCTTTTAGAGGTCCGAAAGGGAATTAGCTTTGAGGTTATATTTAAGCTAGGTATTGACCACATTGGAACAACTAAGTGTGATGAACTACAACTGATTGTATGTTTGAAGTCATTGAGTTGATGATCGACGGAGTTACTAATGTGATGATAGACATTATTCAGTTAATGTATTGTCATTGATGTCAACTTATTTGATTATTATCGCGGTAACAAACATCTATTATGGATTGAAGATCTGGAATAAATAAAGTATATGCGGTCGGTAAATGAATATTTTTGTATACACCGAGTTGGAATAGTGGACACCAAGCAAACATAGTGTATACCGAGCATAGTGTTAACCGAGCTAGGGATCAACGACGCATCACAGTATTGACCGAGTAAAAAAAATTGAGGCCGACTAAGATGCTGAGCTGACAATTGTTTATGATTTTGAGGTAATTGATAATGTTTTTTTATGTTGATCAAACAACTATGGAAATTCAAGATGATCGAACGAAGGAGATTGAAACATGTTTTTAACACAACTACTGAGGAAGGATGAAGTGACAAAATCAACGATGGATATCAAGCAACAAAATCTAAGGATGGAAATTAAATGAGCTATGATGTATATATAAGAGACAAGAGATTCATTATGAATCATACATGCATACATGAAAACGTGCACATGCATATTGTTGAAGAGATTAACTTCATGCATGACTAATCAAACTGGTTGAAGACAGAACCGAGCAATTCTGCGGACAACACCGAGCGACAGAAAAGAGTATTTACCGAGTAGAACAAAGTATGAATAATCAGAGGGACTGAAGTGATTATTGATCTGAGGTATTATGTACTTAGCATAGATCTGAAAATCTAAAAATAGAGTTGTATTTGAGTCAGATCATTATTGTATCAATTCAATCATTGTTATAGAAAAATATCTTAATCGAGTAGGACTTAACAATCTTTATTATGACATTCAAATGAATGTTGAGTGTTTCCTTGTTGACCCCATAGTGAATGATTGGTCAAGGGAGAACTATTAGTGATAAATCCTCTAACCAGGTCACACCTAACAGTGTGCGTTGTAACCTTTAATAGGGTTGGCTCTTTACCAAGCTCACTTCAGAAGAGTGAATTATTTTGGGTTACCGATCCCAGGTGGTTTTTCCTTTAATTAGCAGGGTTTCCACATTAAAAATCTATGTGTTGATGTGTATGAATGTGTTGGATTGTTATTTTTATTTACACATTACTTTATATGCATTGATTGATAATTACATTATTGATTTACTGCTGCTCGGTAGATGAGTTGATGAGTTGGTAGATAAGTCTTAAATTAAGTTTGAGATCACAGTTCTTATTTCACTGAGTTGATTTATATGTTTGAAATTGTTGTTATATACACCTAGGAGTATTTTGGATTGTAGGATAACTAGAACTAACTGATTCACCCCCCCCCTCTCAGTTATCTAACAATTGGTATCAGAGCATACAATTCTTAGAAGGAAAGTTTTAAAGGACTTAAGGCAAAGATCACAAGATGTATAAGAAAGATGTGCCTAAGATGAACAAGGACAAATTCTCAACATGGAAGATCAAAATGAGACTATATCTGTTAGGGATTGGAAATGATTTCATGCAATACCTGGATACTAAGTTAACGTTACCCATTGGACCTTTGAATGTTGATCAACTGAGAGAAAGACATGAACACAATAGTATGATGATAGAGCTTGCTTCTTCACTATCTGATGCTGAATTTGAAGATGTCAAGACATGTACATCAACCAAGCAGATGTGGGATATGCTCACACAAGTTCATGGAGGAGATGTAAATGTGAAAAGAGCTAAAGCTGAAAGTCTTAGAGGTAAGTTTGGTGACATGAGAATGAAAGAAGGAGAAAACATATCACAGTATATTAACCAAATCAAGGAGGTTGTGAATGCTATTTGTGGAGTAGGTAGAGTTATTGATGAAGATACTATTGTAAGTATGATTCTCAGAACTTTATTGCTTATTTATGCTATTAGAGTCTCTGCAATACATGAAATGAGAGCAACACTTGGAAATAATATCACAATTGATAGTCTAGATGGTAGACTGATTTCATTTGAGTTGAATGATTTTGAAAATAGTATTGTTCCTACTGTTGAGTCTGCATTTATGTCATCTTTGAAAATTAGTAAATCTGGTAATAAAGACATGATAAGAAATGATAGTGACAGTGACAGTGATAAGAGAGAACTTGATGAAATTGAAGCATTAATAGCCAGAAGATTACATAAAGGTAAAGGAAGATATAAAGGTAAACTGCCTTTGATATGCTTTAATTGTAAAGAAATTGGACACTTTGTTTCCAGATGCCCTAACAAGAGAAATGAAAAAATAAACAATGAAAGATCTAATGACAGATGGGATGATCACAACTATAGAAGTAATCGATAGTATGACAGAAGGAGTAACCGAGATTACAAAGACAAAGGCAAGAAAGCATGTTACCTTGTTGAAAATAAAGATGAAGACACCAAAACCGACACTGATGAGGATATTGAGATAGTGTTTGTAGCTATGAAAGAAGATGAGAGGTATGTTGAAACTGTTAGAGTAATAGTCTATCGGGTTACTAAATTAAATCATTATGATCTAATTAGTAACTTACCTATTCACTCTAGTTTACTTCAGCTAACCTTAGGGTTTCCCTTTTAGGGTTTCATGTTTCCTTTTATAAGGATTCACCTCTTAGTTTTCATTACAGAGTTTTGTATTCAGTATTGTTGTTAATAGAAATTATTCTTTTCAACATGGATATCTCTTCTCTGGCTTTTTGGCCTCCATAGCCATTCTTCTCTTCTGTCTTTTGCTTCTACTTCGTGACAGTCTTGCATGCAGGTTTCTTGGGAAGATTTGATGGTTATCAAATCTAACATGGTATCAGAGCTCTCCTATCATTCGCTATTCGAGTTTTGTTGAAGCACAGAGGGTTTCAGAGGTTTTGCAGAAGGTTTTGTGTCAATTTAGGGGCAAGCTTTGGTTATGGTCACTTTGGGCTCAAACGGACATTGCCATTGAGATCAGAGGACCCCAAAACCCTAGAAACGACATAAAATTCATCCATTTTGGACTACTGGG
>MU222983.1:384829-401285 GCA_018584345.1 Thuja plicata
TTACAGAGTTTTGTATTCAGTATTGTTGTTAATAGAAATTATTCTTTTCAACATGGATATCTCTTCTCTGGCTTTTTGGCCTCCATAGCCATTCTTCTCTTCTGTCTTTTGCTTCTACTTCGTGACAATCTTGCATGCAGGTTTCTTGGGAAGATTTGATGGTTATCAAATCTAACAGAAACAACACTTATTTCTAAAGTTAGCAAGAATGATGTTTGGATTATTGATAGTGGTTTTACTCATCATATGACTAGAGATAAAGACAAGTTTGAATTTCTTAAGAATTATAATGGTGGATCTGTTAGAATGGGAAACGATACACCTTGTCAAGTAAAAGGAAAAGGTACTATATTGCTGAACAATATGATCAAATGTGAGAATGCATATTGGGTGAAAGGACGTAATTATAATCTATTGAGTGTTTCATTGTTGAATAACATAGGTCACCAAGTTACATTTGAGAAAAATAAATCTATTATCTATGATGAAACATGAAATTTGATTGGCACAGGAGAATAATCAAAAGGTAATCTATTCTATCTTGACTTTGCAAAAAATTCTTGTTTGATGGCTAGAAATGAAGATTTGTGGTTGTGGCATAAGAGGTTGTGGCATGTGAATTTTGACAACATAGTTAAATCAGTAAGAAAAGGAAAGTAAGAGGCTTACCAAGCATATCTAAACCTGACCATGTGATGTGCAAGAATTGTCAAATGGGAAAAATGTCAAAATCTAGTTTCAAGAGAAAAACTTTTTCATCTAATGTTATCTTAGAACTGGTTCATACCGACTTATGTGGACCTATGAGAACACAAAGTTATTAGGGTGACACATACTTTATTTTATTTATTGATGACTATTCTAGAATGATGATTGTCATGTTCTTAAAATAAAAATCCAAAGCATTTAAGATGTTCAAATGGTACAAAGATAAAGTGGAAAAAGAAAGTGGTAAAGAACTGAAATGTCTAAGATCAGACAGAGGAGGAGAATTTATTTATGATGATTTCACTAACTTCTGTAATGAGAATGGAATTAAGAGACATGTCTCTGCATCGAGGACACCACTGTAGAATGAAATTGCTGAAAGGATAAATAGATCCATTGTGGATTGTGCTAGAACGCTGATGATTGAAAAGAGTGTTACACAAGTTTACTGGAGGGAAGCTGTTAGTACTGCTGTATACACATTGAACTAAGTAAAACTAAAGAAAGATTCAAACAAGACACCTTATGAATTATGGTATGGATACACACCTAATGTGAGTTACTTTAGAATATTTGGAAGTCAATGATATATTATGAAAGATGATAGAAATGGGAAATTTGATTCAAAAGGTGATGAAGGAATTTATAGGATACTCTACTAAGAGCAAAGCTTATAAATGTTTGAACAAGTCTTCTAACAAAATCATTAAAGTGAAAATGTAAGAGTTGATGAATTTGCTGAGAAGAATAATGTTGAAAGTAAAAGAGAACCAGAAGACTACAAAAAAATTGTTTACATTGAAGATCCTAACAATTTTCCTGAGCAACTGCCCAACGTTACCGAACAACATGAAAATGTTACCGAGCATCAAGATGCACCAACCGAGAATCAGGAAGATGTTGCAATTGGATATCATAATCATACACGAATTGGAGAACACAATGAATTAAGAAAGAACTGAACTTTTACTTGCAAAATATGGTAGAAAACATCATCCACTGAATCAGATTATTGGAGATAAGAGAGCTGGCATGATGACATGAAGTAAGTTGAATGATAACACATTTTTGATTTGTGAATTTGAACTTAAAATTGTTAGAGATGCACTTGCAAACAATGATTGGATTAAGGCAATGAAAAAATAAATTGAGCACATACAGAAAAAGAAAACATGAACATTGGTACCAAGACAGAGTGATAAGAATGTAATTGGCACCAAATGATATTCAGAAACAAATTGAATGATAAGGGAGATGTTACATGAAACAAGGCAAGACTAGTATGCAAAGGGTATGCACAAGTAGAAGGTATTGAATATGGAGAAATTTTTTCACCCATTGCTAGACTTGGAGTTAGAATATTGCTTGCATATGCTGCTTACAAAGGATTTAAAGTTTATCAGATGGATGTTAAATTTTCATTTCTGAATGGGATACTAGAAGAAGAGGTATACATTGAACAACCTGAAGGTTTTTTTGATTCTAATCAGACAAGCATGGTATGTAAGTTGCAAAAAGCCTTGTATGGACTTAAACAAGCCTCGAGAGCATGGTATGAAAGACTACACTCCTATCTTATCAGTATTGGATTTGTTAGAACAAGTGATAACAAAAATTTGTATATATGAAAGGAGGAACAAATGATAAGATTCTTATTGCTGAAATTTTTGTTGATGATATCATATTTGGAGGTAATGATAACTTATGCAAATCATTTGTTGATGAAATGAGAAACGAATTTGAAATGTCAATGTATGGAGAGATCAAATTTTTTCTTGGCTTGCAAATCTTACAACTGGATGAAGGTATATACATTACTCAATAAAAATACATCAAGGAAGTACTAAAGACATTCAGAATGGAAGATTCAAAACCAGTCGGTACACGTATGGTTACAGGATGCAAATTGACAAAACAAGATCAGACAACCAAGGTAAATCAGACATTGTACAGATCTATAATTGGAAAATTGATGTGTGGTGTACACACAAGACTAGACATTGCACACGCAGTTGGAATTGTAGCAAGATTCTCTGCTAATCCTAAGGAATCACATATGACTGTTGTAAAGAGAATTTTTAGATATCTGAAGAACACTGAAGATTATGGATTATGGTACAAGAAAGATGACAAGTTTGAACTGAAAGTTTACACAGATGCTGATTGGTCTGGGAACATTGATGATAGAAAGAGAACTATTGGTGGAGCATTCTTTGTGGGAGAAAGATTAGTTACTTGGATCAGTAAAAAGAAAGGATGCATATCTTAGTCAACTGCAGAAGTAGAATATGTTGTTGCTGCTGCAAACTGTTCAAACATTGCATGGATAAAACAACTTTTGAAAGGAATAAATGAAGAGATCAGTGAACCAATGATAATTTATTATGACAATATTAGTGTAATTAACATTTCTAAGAATCCGGTGATGCATGCAAAAACAAATCATATATTTATAAAGTATCACTACTTGAGGGAACAAGTACAAGACAAACAAGTGACACTGGAATATGTACAATCAAAAGAACAACTAGCTTCCATATTTACTAAACCCTTACCAAAGCATACATTTGAGTACTTGAGGAATAGACTAGGGGTTCGTCCCTTGTCTATTGGTCACACTGCAAGGTACCTGATCTGAACCGCAAACCCAGAGATATTTTTGGCTATTAAAGAGTTGCATATTTTATTTTTGGCATTTCTTTTAAAGGGAGAGATGATTCAATTAAATATCTATCCACTGCAAGGGAAAAAAAGAGAAAAGAGAAAGGGAAAGAAATGAAATATCTATCCACTTAAGGGCGAGAAGATTGAAATGAGTCAAATATGTAGAAAGAGTTTGCATGGTGAGTTTTTTTATGTTGTGAAGTGATTAAACACATTATATGTACAAGCTAGGGAGAGCTACAACATTTTTCATATAGTTGTAGAACTAAAGTTTGGTATTCTATGACATTTTCATATTGTATATTTCATAGTGTGTTGCCATCAATGCCAAGGGGAGAAATTGATGAACTACAACTGATTGTATGTTTGAATTCGTTGAGTTGATCATCAACCGAGTTACTAATGTGATGATAGACATTAATTAGTTAATGTATTGTCATTGATGTCAACTTATTTGATTATCATCGTGGCAAATAAAATCTATTATGGATTGAAGATCTGGAATAAACAAAGTATATGTGGTTGGTAAATGAAGAGTTATGTATACACCGAGTTGGAACAGTGGACACCGATCAAACATAGTGTTTACTAAGCACAGTGTTAACCGAGCTAGGGATCACTGACGCATCACGGTATTGACCGAGTAAAACAAATTGAGGCCGACTAAGATGATGAGCTGGCAATTGTTTATGATTTTGAGGTAATTGATAATGTTTGTTATTTTGATCAAATGGCTATGAAAATTCAAGATGATCAGATAAGGAGATTGAAACATTTTTTTAACACAACTATCGAGGAAGGATGAAGCGAAAAAATCAACGATGGAGACCAAGCTGCAAAATCTAAGGATGGAAATTAAATGAGTTATGATGTCTATATAAGAGACAAGAGATTTATTATGAATCATACATGCATACATGAAAACGTGCACATGCATATTGCTGAAGAGATTAACTTCATGCATGACTGATCAAACTGGTTGAAGATAGAACCGAGCAATTCTGTGGACAACATCGAGCGACAAAAAAGAGTATTTACCGAGCAGGACAGAGTATGAAGAATCAGAGGGACTAAAGTGATTATTGATTAGAGGTATTATGTACTTAGCATAGATCTAAAAATTTGTAAATAGAGTTGTATTTGAGTCAGATCATTATTGTATCAGTTTAACCGTTGTTACAGAAAAATCTCTTAACTGAGTAGGACTTAACAGTCTTTATTATGGCATTCAAATGAATGTTGAGTGTTTTCTTGTTGACCCCATAGTGAATGATTGGTCAAGGGAGAACTGTTAGTGATAAATCCTCTAACTAGGTCACACCTAAAAATGTGCACTGTAACCTTTAACAGGGTTGGCTCTTTACCGAGCTCACTCCAGAAGAGTGAATTATTTTGAGTTACTGGTCCTAGGTGGTTTTTCCCTTACCAGGGTTTACATATTAAAAATCTATGTGTTGATGTGTATGAATGTGTTAGATTGTTATTTTTCTTTACACATTACTTTATATGCATTGATTGATAATTAGAGTATTGATTTACTGCTACTCGGTAGATGAGTTGATGAGTTAGTAGATAAGTCTGAAATTGAGTTTGAGATCATAGTTCATATTTCACCGAGTTGACTTATATGTTTGAAATTGTTGTTATATACATCTAGGAGTATTTGGGACAGTAGGATAACTAGAACTAACTAATTCACCCCCCCCCCCCCCCCCCCCCCCCCTCAGTTATCTAACAAAGTGGTCTATGTGATTTTTTTAGGAAGGGGAATTTACTAGTTAATATAAACTAAACACTTGCAATCATGTACAAACATATATGCTAAATAATAGTTAAATATTTTGAATCTTTGAATAAAAACTACTTAATTAGCCCAAATATAATGTATTCTTATACATTATAAATCAATTTTAAGACTAGCACTACAAAAAATACACAAGGAGTTAAGGTTTAGAGAAATTACTAGAAATAAAAAAGACAATGATACACTAGGCTCTATTTCTTAGTTTTGAAAAGTTGATGAAATAAAAGTAACATACTATAATGAACAAATTTCACACAATCATGAACAATACTAGTGCAAGTCTAAGAGATATTGCAATATAATTCAATATTTAAGTTAAACGCATTAGAGTCACCATATTTCATGTAGATTCTTTAGATCATTAAAAGAGATTTCACCAAGTTATTCATTCTTAAAGAAATACAAACAAACACATCACTACCAAGGTTGGAAACATTAGAAAATAATAGTCACAATTCTTTGATTAGATGTAGAATATAAGCATATTACAATTAAGACATATTATCATGACAATAGATGTTTAGATGTATATCAAGATTTTATAAATAAATCAACAAGAAAATCTATTAGTTTAACCAACAAATGGAAGGTTTACAAAAAAGGTGAGGACAATTAGAGGCTAGCATTATAAGTCTGGCAGTCCAACATAAGTTTGGACTTCATAATTTTATTTATAAAATTATAGAAATCTCTAGACATTGGGATTCTAGATATAAGTCTAGATGTCCAATAGTTCATCAAGATTTCAAAAGTCAATTTAAACAATAATTTTGAACATTTAAAATAAAATCTCGAGAGGAACTTTGCAAAAGGGTTGGTCATTCAGAAGATTTTTACATTAGTGTAAAATTTTGGTAGTCCCTTTAGACTTAACACTACCTATTTTACATAGAAAATATACACTTTGACTAGAGGGAATATTAGTTGAAAATCAACACAAGATTAATTTTGAGAGGTTTTAAGATAGGTATAAAAGTATGATAACCCTTCATAAGTTCATAATTTTGCCAAAAATGAAAAAATATATCTCTTATAAAGGTAAATGACCCAAACCATTTGTAAATGACTTTAATTTGAACCATATAAAGCTTGGCCATTATCAAGAGCTTATAGCACCCTCCTAAAAGAATAAAGGAGATAAAAAAGAAGACAAACAAAAATAATACCCAACCAAAAGTAAAAAAGGGGTCCACATTGCTAAAGCAAAATAGGGAGTCCATGTAAGGTCAATGACATACGCTTAGCCAAGAATGTAATAAGTTATAATCATTTAAGATAAAATTATTCTTCTAAAGATAAAATTATTCTTCTAAAGATAAAATTAAAAGTTATTATTAGATATTAATAATACTATTTACTAAAGAATTATATAGTAAATAAATAGTTCTAAAGATAAAATTAAAAAACTCTCATGTAAATAAAATAGCTCTAGATTAATAGGGGATGAAATTAGTTAAGAGGTAGTGAGATATTTTTAATCACTTTTGAATCAGGAAAATGAGTGTCAAGAGGGAGATAGGGCTTGCATTCTGGATAGTATCCCGCCAGTAATAATAGAGGCTGCGAACAAGGAGCTCAACAAAGTAATTGGCATGGAGGAATTAAAAAAGACAACTTTCTAACTTGGGGTTGATAATGCCCCATGGCTTGATGGATTTCCAACTTGTTTCTTTCAATTGTGTTGTGAGATCATAAAGGAGGACTTACTGAGAGCAATGGAAGAGTTAAGAAAGAAAGCAACCATATTGGGGGCAGTCAATCATACCTTTATTGCACTAATACCAAAGAAAAAGGAGGATGTAAGTATGAAGGAATTTTTTCCAATAGCACTATGCAACACACTCTATAAAATAATTACTAAGATAGTTGCAAACAGACTTAAAAGGGTTTTGGACAATCTGATTTTCGAGGAACAAAGCAGTTTTTCCCTAGGTAGATCCATAGTGGAAGGAATAATAGTTTCTCATGAGGCCATACACATTGCTAGGAAATTAAGAATGCCTAGCATGATTATCAAACTGGAGATATTGAAAATATATGACTTAGTAGAAAAAAAATCATGCTTGAGGTTTTGAAAAAAAAATGGTTTTAATAATGAATGGGTGAACTGGATAAAAGGTTGTATTGACCATCCCAAATTCTCCATCTTGGTAAATGGAGTGGCAAATGGATTTTTTACCACCTTAAGGGGCATAAGACAAGGGGACCTACTTTTACCGTATCTCTTTATAATTATGGTTGGGACTTTAGGGAGACAAATTGTGAGGGAGAGAGAATCTAGAAGGTGGAATGGAATTGAAGTTACCCCTCGGGTTGAGGCGGTCTCACATAACCAATTTGTTGATGATACAATCCTATTTGGTACAACATCAAGAAAGGAATTAAGCGAAGGAAATCAGATCCACATTGGATAAATATAGCAAGGCCTCAGGTCAAACCATCAATTGGTCTAAGT
Organism: Thuja plicata; assembly: GCA_018584345.1. Taxonomy (NCBI): domain Eukaryota; kingdom Viridiplantae; phylum Streptophyta; class Pinopsida; order Cupressales; family Cupressaceae; genus Thuja; species Thuja plicata. The sequence continues at coordinate 392,461 of MU222983.1, forward strand.
CAAAAGTCTTTTCCTCAATGTCCAGGTGGGGCTACAAAGGGATATTTCCCAAATATTGGAATTAAAAGTGACAAAATTTCTTGGGATATTCTTGGGAATGCCACTTTTTGGAGGCATAAATAAGAAAGGATACTGGAAAAAATGATAGAAAATTGTAAAAAAAAAAGGGATTGTGGAAAGGCAAGTGGTTAACCTCAGCTGGAAGGCTATTAATGGTGAAGGTTGTCCTATTGACAATGCCAATTTATGTTGTCTTGTTTGAAACTTCCTACATCAGTGGAAGAATCTCTCACTCAAATAATGAGGAATTGTTTTTGGAGTGAGCCACAAGAGAATAAAAATTATCGTTAATGTCATGGGATAGAGTTTGTAAACTACAATAATATGGAGGGTTTGGGATCAAGTAAATCGAGAATGAATGAATTATTCCATAGGGGCGAAGCTCACCTGGATGGTTTTCAAAAGTAAGGGTAAGTGGGTAGAGAGTCTGAAAAGGAAATATATAAACTCGGAAGACCCTATTAGAATTTTTAGAGTTATAAATCCTCCAAGAGGATCAATAATATGGAATTTTATTTGTGATAACAAGGATATCATAATTAAGAATACAACATGGGATGTCCACAATGGGAAGGGGGAAACCTTTTTGGAGGACTCATGGGAAGGCCACCCAAATTTGGGTAGTAACATGCAACTCCAAGACATCAAAAGTGAAACTAAAAGGTTATGGGGTGACAAGGTATGTGAATATGTTAATGTGATCAACCTCAATGGAATTAGTAAGCGGAGTTGGAAAATATTTGACACCTTAAATGTTCTTCAAGAATATAAGAGGTTACTATAAAAAATACTAAAGAATAGACCCATCCCTGTCTCGGATGAAGATGAATCCATAAAATGGTGTGCTTCTATGGATGGGGATTATAAGGTGAAGATATGATATAGGATTAAAGACAATGTAGAATTCAAGAAAGATTGGCCTATAGAGTTACTCTAGGGGCAAGATATATTACCGAATGCATTTTTTCATGGCTTGTTATTCAAAACAAATAACTCACACAAGATATATTGATCAGGTTGGGTTTTAAGGGGCATAATATATGTATTATTTGTAAATAGGAGATGGAAACGACTGAACATATACTATGAAAATACCCCTATGCATAGCCCTGTTGGAGATTCTTCATGGAAAATTAAATTTTCAATCAGTGTTTCCCTCTATTATGAAAGAATGGTTGATTTCTTGGCAAAGAAAGATGCATAATAGATTGTTTAATAGTATGTGGTAAATCAATCCTTCAACAATTTTATGAGAGATCTGGAAAGAGAGGAATCAGAGGACTTTTTCAGGATAAGTCAATGTCAAGAGAGATATTTGTTACCAAAATTAAGGAGTCCATTATGGAACTAGTTAATAAAGCTGCAAAAATAAAATCTTTTGGAAAAACTTCTTTTACAAATAGGGAAAATGATCTGTTAAAATGATTCAAAGGGTTGATCAACCCTAAAGACTATGAGCCAAGGCAAAAGCAATCTACCGAAATGATAAGGAAAAATACAAAATGGAAGCCTCTAAAGGAGGGATTGATCAAAGTTAATTTTTTTGGGGAATGATTAGGCAACCCATGGGTAGCCGGGGTAGGATCTATTGCACGAGATTCGAAGGGGGAAGTTTTGGGAATATTGACAGAGAATAATGGGGTGACTTCAAATAACGTGGCAAAATTTTGGACAACACTGACAGGACTTGAACTAGGCAAAAGATTGGGTGCGGAGCGCATGCATCTGGAAGGAGATTCCCTTTTGACAATAAATGCCATTAGAAATAATGACATTCCTAGTTGGTTATTGAATAAGTGAGTGGAGCCCATGAGTAAGTTACTAAATGAATTTATGGAATATAAGTTCAGTCATATCTATAGAGAAGGGAATGGAGAGGTGGATGAAATTTCAAATATGGAAGCACACAAAGTAGAAGTAATGGAAATACTGCCAGAGAATGGAAGGTATTTCCATGAGTAATTACGGGTTGAGTGGATATTGGAGATTAGGCCCAAATAGGCATGCAAATACAAAGTATGGGTGGCGTTGTTGTGGATGTAGGATGATGTGGACACTAGGTGGAAGAAGATCAATGATCTTAGCTCAAGGAAATTAATGACTCAACCCAGACTCAAGATGTGCCTTAATATGCAGGAGGTAGAGGAAAAATGGACATCGCGGTGGATGATGAGGGGAAGGAATTGGAGGGCATTGATTGGGGATTGGGCACAGGTGAGAAATGGATTCCTCTCGACTTGAGGGATGTGGAGGGGCCAATAATGTTGTGAAACAAATTTCCCAGTCACTGCTAGGGAAATTGAAATCCACAAAGTACACTAGCTAGAAGAAAACTCCTCTGGAGATGAGTAGGTGGGTCTGCCACGAATATATTTTTTTTGCCATAGTTACAAGGGATTGCGCTATTATTTTTTCGTGTACTTGGAAGAAATACAATATTTTAGCTTAATATTATGTAATAGTATAGTTGGAAAGTATAAGGGTATGTAGATGGTATATGATAGCCTAAGATGATGGGCTTATAATATAGATGTGTAGAAGGTTAAAAAAAAGCAATAGAAAGGAATTTGGTCTATTTTGTAAAATTGAGGTGTTTGGATACCTCCACGGTATGGAAAAACAATATTCGAATATAACAAAAGGTGCCGGTCTTCCCAACAATTTAATGATAAAAAAAGCTTTAGATTAATATCTTTGACATTTTAAAAGTAGATATATTTAAGAAATCTATACTAGTCTCTCTCTCTCTCTCTCTCTGGCAAGACTTTTTTTTGTATTCTAATACTACCCTCGATGAGGCCTTCTCCAAAAACAATAAATACCTAACATAGACATAAAACTGAAATAAAAACTAAAAATCTAAGAGAATGAGATAATGACAAAGTCATAACTAATTGGAAACTAATTTCCAATGAATATGATGACCCTAATATTTAGGATAAATTTTAATTTTATAATAGACTCTACTACTTAATACTATATACCTCCAACTTAATATTATTAATTGTTTTACCATCCTAAAAAGTAAGCACTTAACTTGTGGTCATTTTGGGCCCACTTTAGTGTGTTTCTTATGGTAGGACATCATATTGGAATTAATTGCATAATTAATTCAGATATGGCTCCCCCTCCTTCAAAACTCGAGGTTGGATCCAACTTCTATGCATATTTTCCCATTTTCCCTCCATTCATAATTCATTCCCCCTTTAGGTCCTTTTACATGCATTTTACATCTCAGAAGTTGCCCCGATTTCCCAACAAATAAGGCCTTTCAGACCTCCCTTTCAACACACAACCATAGGTCCCAAAACAACTTTGAAAAATTCTACCTGGACAAGCCTGACTTGGGTCGACCTTGTCCTAAAGCATTTTCATTTATTGGGCTCCAAGCCCTATGTGGGGTTGTTTCTCCTAGGTGCTTAATTGGGGTTAATCTTGCATAATATGAGCCCCAAAATGTCTATAAAAGGAGACCTCTTCCTCTCATTTTCATATCATGACATACATGCAAGAATTATTGAGCAAGTTATTGTGCATTCAAGAGATTCAAGTACAAGAAAACATCCATTGAAGACATTCATCAAGCATTCAAAGCATTTTCTTCCATAGATCTAGCTATTTTCCCCATTGGAGGCCAAGCAAAGGAGTTTGACATCAAGGAAGAAGTTCTACATTTCCACATGAAGTCTTTCTCTTCTCTCTCCTCTTCCATTCAATATTGAGGCAAATTAGAACATCTACTACATGAGGTTTTGTCTTGCATGATTTCCATTTGGTTTTTGTGTTGAGCCAAAGCCATTGCATCAACATTCTTGATTACATTCTAAGGATAAATGCATCTACATGGTATGATATATTCCATTGTTTAGATCTAATCTATGCTACATGTCAGCATTCTTTCAATTACATCTATTTCATTTCAAGGTTGATTCTTATATAGGGGCTTGACCAAGGCACACCCCTCCCCACAAAAATTTCCCATTCTTTTCTATGTGCAAGAGCAGGTGGCAGAATCTCAGATCTAAATTTTCAGAGTCTTAGAACCAATGTCAGGCCTGCTACAGATTTCATCAACTTTTGTGCTTCCAGGACAAGGTCGACTTGCGTTGGCATTGTTATGAGGTTCTGCAAATTTCACAGTTAGAAAGCACAGGTCTTAGGGTTCCACATCCATAACAGTTTCTATTTTTGATAGTGCAATGATAGTCAACTCCCGATCTAAAAATTCAACCTTTTCCTTCTTATTTTAAGGTGAATTCATTCTCTCGTAATTATTTATTAGTTTTACATATCATCCTTTACATCATCATCACAAAAGGAATCCACCAAACAAACCAATCCTACATTGTGTGTGGATCACAAATTTGCACCCTTCCTTCTTTGGTTTTGCAAATAGGATTCACCTTGTTGGGAGTTTGGTATTCCTAATGTATATGGAATTGGTGGTCTACCATTGTTCACCATTTTGCTTAAGAGTTATATAATACATAAAATAGTTCTAAAGACAAAATTAAACAAAATTGCTCTAAATTAATATCTTTAGTGTTTAAACATAGATGTATTTAAGATATCTATTCTAGCAAGTAATTATATCATAATTTTAATTATAAATATTTCATATTTTAATCTATATCAATAAGACAAGATGCATTTTTTGGTATTCTATGACTATTCGAGATAAACCTTTCTCACAAATAGCAAACATCTAACATACACATAAAATCGAAATACAAACTAAAAATCTAAGAGAATAAGATAATGATGGAATAATTACTAATTGGAAACTAATTTCTAATGATAAAGGCAACCTTAATATTTAGGCTCTACTTCTTAATACTATATAATTCTAACTACTTTATATTATTTATTTTTTGGCAAGGAAACTCAGTTTTTAGCCTAATTTGAGCCCAAAGAGACCTCTTACGGAGGATCTCTTCCCACGAGGCCACTTTCAGAGGGCCATCCTTCCCACTTATTCAAACCCATGGGTACAACAACCCAATGAAGACACAATATCGAATGAAATTAATACTCAACCAAAAGTAAAAAGTCAAAAATGGGTCCACATTTCGCAAAGGAAAAATAAGGAGTGTGTGAGAGGGCAATAACATACACTTAGCCAAGAATGCAAGAAGGTATACTCATCTAAGAGAAAATTAAGAGATTATTAGATAATAATAATACAATTTAATTAAGAGTTATATAATACATAAAATAGTTCTAAAGATATAATGATACAACTTTCAAGTAAATAAAATAGTTCTAAATTAATATCTTTAGTGGAACATAGATGTATTTAAGATATCTACACTAGTAGGTAATTATATATCATAACTCTAAATATAAATATTTGGTATTTTAATCCATATCATTAAGACAAGATGTTTTTTATGGGTATTCTATAACTACCTTAGATACGCCTTCTCACAAACAATACATATCTAACATATGCATAAAATTGAAATACAAACAAAAAATCTAAGAGAATGAGATAATAGAGTCATTATTAATTGGAAACTGATTTCTAATGATCAAGATGACTGTAATATTTCAGTCAATTTTTAATATTATAATAGTCTCTACTACTTAATACTATATAACTCCAATTGTTTAATTTTTTTTTGATGAGGAAACTCGGGTTTTTAGCCTTGTTCAGAACAGAGAAACCACTTACAGAGGATCTCTTCCAATGAGGCCACTTTCAGAGAGCCATCATTCCTCTCTCTTCACTTGCTCAAAGCTGAGTGCAACAACCCAACAAAGACACACGACCAAGTGAAAATAATATCCAACAAAAAGTAAAAAGTAGTAAGGGAGTCCACATTTTGCTAAGGAAAAATAGGGAGTGTTTGAGAAGGTAATGACATACACTTAACCAAGAATGCAAGAAAGTATAATCATCTAAGATAAACACAATCATCTAAAGATAAAATTAGGAGATTATTAAATATCAACAATTCCACTTACTTCAGAGTTATATAATACATAAAACTGTTCTGAAGATAAAATTAAACAATTCTTAAGTAAACAAAATAGCACTAAATTAATATCTTTATTGTTTTGAACATAGATATATCTTAAAATATATATTCTAGATAGTAGGTTATTACATAGTAATTTTAAATTTAAATATTCTGTATTTTAATCCATAGCATTAAGATAAGACATTTTTTTGGGTGTTCCAGGACTACCCTAGATAAACCTTTCTCACAAACAACACATATCTAACATATGGAGAAAATTGAAATACAAACTAAAACTCTAAGAGAATGAGATAATGATGGAGTCATTACTAATTGAAAACTAATTTCTAATCATCAAGATGACCCTAATATTTAGGTCAAATTTTAATTTTATAATAGACTCTACTTCGTAATGCTAAATAACTTTAACCACTTAATTTAATTTAATTTTTTTGATGAGGAAACTTGGAGTTTAAACCTACTCTGAGCCTAGAGAGACCACCTATGAAGTATCTCTTCCCACGAGGCCACTTAAGGGTCATCATTCTCAACACTTCACTTGTTCAATTCCGCTAGCACAACAACCCAATGAAGACACAAGACAACGTGAAGATAATACCCAACCAAAAGTCAAAAATAGAAAGTGTGTCCACATTTTGCTTAGGCAAATTAAGGAGTGTGTAAATGACATACACTTAGCCAAGAATGCAAGAAGGTCTAATCATCTAAGATAAAATTAAGAGATTATTGGATATTAATAATACCAATTACTTAATACTTATATAATACATAAAATAGTTCTAAAGATAAAATTAAACGACTCTCAAGAAAATAAAATAACTCTAAATTAATATCTTTAGTGTTTTAAACATAGATGCATGTAATATATCTATTCTAGAAGGTAATTATATCATAATATTAAATATAAATATTTTGTATTTTAATCTATATCATTAAGATTTTTTTTGGGTATTCTATGACTACCCTAGATAAATCTTTCTCACAAACAACAAATATCTAACAACAAATATCTAACATTGAAATACAAACAAAAAAAATCTAAGAGAATGAGATAATGATGGAGTCATTACTAATTAGAAACTAATTTCCAATGACCAGGATGACCCTCATATTAAACATGAATTTAAATTGTACAATACTCCACTACTTAATATTGTATAACTCCAACTACTTAGTTTTATTTATTTTTTGATGAGGAAACTTAGGTTTTTAGCCTAATCCGACCCCAGAGAGACCACGTATAGAGGATCCATTCCCATGTGGCCACTTCTAGAGGGCCATCATTCCCTAAACTTCACTTGTGGATCTCTTCCCATGTGGCCACTTCTAGAGGGCTATCATTCCGTAAACTTCACTTGTTCAAACCCACAAGTGCAACAACACAATGAAGACACAATACCAAGTGAAAAAATACCAACCAAAAGTAAAAGGTAGAAGGGGGTCCACATTTTGCTAATGCAAAATAGAGATTGTGAGAGAGGGCAATGACATACACTCAACCAATAATGCAAGAAGGTATAACCATTTGAGATGAAATTAATCATCTAAAGATAAATTAATAGATTATTATTATATATAAATAGTACCATTTACTTAAGAGTTATACAACACATAAAAGAGTTTCAAAGATAATAACTCATAAACACCATTTTTTTAAAGTAATATCTTTAGTATTTTAAACATAGATGTATTTAAGATATCTATTATAGTAGGTAATTATATCATAATTTTAAATATAAATATTTTATATTTTAATCTACATTATTAAGACAACTTTTTTTTTTGGTATTCTACGACTATCCTAGATAATTTTTTCTCACAAACAACAAATGTATAACATATACATAAAGAGAATGAGATAATCATGGAGTCATTACTAATTGGAAACTAATTTCTAATGACCAAGTTGACCCTCATATTTAGGGCAAATTTAAATTTTATAATAGACTCTACTTAAGACTATATAACTATGTCAATGGGCCTTTGGTGAAGTTGAATGACTCCACCAAGGATCAAGTCTTGCTGAGTGCAAGGCTTCAACATAATAAGGGATGAGGCTAGGATCATGTGTTGAGCAAATTTGGCAGAATGAATATCCTTCAGTCCTTGACTCTTTTAGTCGAATAGGTTTTAGCTTATAGGCTCACACTCCACTATTGGGTAGCATAACTACTTTGTGAAGGCCCTCGTTGGGCTGGTGTGCTCATGGGCTTCATGCCTCTACTGGGCTACCACACTCACAATCTTAAATTCTATTAAAAAAAGTTTTTTTAACTCCAAATATTTAATTTAATTTATTTTTTTTGATGAGGAAACTCGGGTTTTTAGTCTTGTCCAAGTCGAGAAAGATCACTTAACTTGCGAGTGCAACAGAACAACAATGACACACAACCTGCGAACTCAATGGTTTAATAATAGTTTGAATCTTGATAGCCACCTTACCAACGACGTATTTCTACCACAACACTAAACACCCAAAGACAACTACAAGTACTTAATAATTTTACTATTTATTTATATTAATCATCTTAAGATGCTTTGTCCCAATTTTTTTTTATAAAAATACTTCTTTATACAAATAGTTCTACGCCCTAACCCCACAACCCAAAATAAACAAAGACGCATAGCGTCTAGTTCCTGCCTTAAATATTAAACCTTAGGATATTTGACATAGAGTTAAAATAATATAAATAAATTTTAATAGCCTATATAATTACCACTATATAGAATTTTCTTTGAAACTAAATGTAATATAAGTCATTAAAGTAAATATAATCATTA
>MU222983.1:401335-412808 GCA_018584345.1 Thuja plicata
AATTTATTCTATTAATATAATATATAATAAAAATATTAATATTATATTATTAAGTTAATATTAATAGATAATATAATTAATTAGTTACAAATATAATATTATAAACAATAATAGCAAAATTCAATAAAGGGCCCGTTTGGTTGGGGAATTGAAAAATAATGCAAATCATGGTTATCCATACCCTGGTTATGCAAACCCCGGTTATGCTTTTTTGGGACTGTTTGGTTGCCTTGGAAGATGGATTTGTAAATCCACATTCCAATAGTTAAATCGACGCAGTGCTCCAGACCCGACAAGATATATAAACCAATTTAATCATGCAAACCTTGGAGTGCACTGGACCCGACGGCGAAGTTAAAATGGCTTTAATTTCTATGAAAACCATGGAGATGAAAGTCATTCCACCTCTTCAGCAGGAATTTGGACATCCACATTTTTGCACAAATGGGGATTTGCAAATCCATATTCGCATTCAATTTAGAGGTCACCAAACAAGGAATTGCACCCCATAACCGGTTAAGGGGTGCAACCAAACGGGCTAATAATAGAAAATTCAAAATATATTAAAACTATATAAATGTAAAAAATTGTGAAAAAATAAAGTGTTATCATTGGACAATTGAATGCTATAATATCCTGCCTACGGCAGAAACTAATAAATGAGAATTGTCCCTACAACGTTCCTTTTAGGCAAGCCTGTCAAGCATATAGATTGTACCTCTCCGAAGTCTGGAGATCGACGCAGGCTTTTTCCAAACTTGTTGTGGAGTGCATATGCATATTCTTCCCTTTTGTTGACTGATGGTATAGAAAGTTCGATGATTGCCCTGTGAAGTTTTGGAATAAAGAAATTTTGCCAGCTAAGGTAGGGCATAAGAATGTTTTTTTGACATTTTTGGCTCCATAAAGTGTTCATGGAAGGGATAAGACCGCGAATTCATCGTTCTCCTGATTTAGTTTTGGGATAAACGCGAATTAGCATCTTACAACAGCACTGACCGCGAATTCATTGTTCTCCTGATTTAGTTTTAGGATAAACGCGAATTAGCATCTTACAACGGCACCGAGAAACATGCAGGAGAATCCCCGCCACATGTGGGAATCATAGCCAAAAGTTTACAAAAAGAAAAAGAGAACATGGCTTTTGCTTATGGTTGCACTAAGTACAGAGTGAAAAATTATTATATGGAGAACATTGAAATAAACATCCCGGGAAAAAATTAAACAGATCGTCAGGGGAATGGTGTGATCGGTAGTAGTAATAGTTTGTAAACGGTTGCTTTTGCATTCAGTGGAGATCTGAAAATAAAGAAAGGTAACAAGCCAAGCATTTCTGTCTTTCTGTATTTTGCATGTTGATTTTGGAATTGCAGAGAGGACGCAAAATCATGCCATAATAGGTATCAGCATGCAATGATGCACCCACAATGTGATTTGGAGGTGAATGTCAACGGAGAGCAGACGTTTTGGCTAGATAAGGTGTTCAAGCATCTGGGTGTTTATTAAATTATGTTACTCTTTCTGGGTTTCTTTCTTTCGGAAAATTAAATGAGTTTCTCTTATGTTTGTGCAGAAAACATTGCTTTCCTTCTGTGGGAGACTGATCAAATTATTCAACAGACCAGTGCCGGGGCAGGGACAGAAACCCAAATCCTACAAAGTAGTGCTCCATGATTTACCGGGGGGACCCGTGGCATTTGAGTTGGTTGCCAGGTTCTGCTACAGAGCAGAAGGCGCCATTAACATAAATCCTAGCAATATATGCAAGCTGCGATGTGCTGCAGAATTCTTGGAAATGACAGAAGAAATCCGTGAAAAAAATCTGGTGGAATTGACTCAGAATTATCTAAAGCTGTTGCCCCTTTGGACTTGGCGGGAAGTGTTTACAGTGTTGAAAGACTGTGAATCCATGGTGCCCGTCGCAGATTCTACTGGAATTATACAGAGGTGCATATATGTTTTGGTGGGAAAGATAAATGTGAAAACAAATGCGGTTTCCTTTGTTGCGAGCTTGAGTCCTGCGGATTCTTCCTCTTCTTCTCCGGAGAGTAGTACTGTGAGGTATTCCACAGGGTCCAGCTGCGAGGCATCCAAAAATGGGTGGTGGTTTGATGATCTTGGGTCTCTGAGTATTTATTTGATGGAGAGAGTTGTGAAGAGTATGATTGAAGAGGGTGTCGACAACTGGGTCTTGAGCAGGTTTTTGTTTCATTATCTGAGATCCTCATTGCCCACGTTGGGATACAGTTCCATATCACCCAAGAAGAAATGTGGGAGAGAGGAGAAGATTATGTATCAGTATACACAAAAGGTTCAGAAGGAGGTCTTGGAGACTGTAGTGGCGTTGCTTCACCGTTTGCACAGGGCAGCGGTCTCGTGTAGGAGTCTGTTTGGGGTTTTGAGGGTTGCAACTGTCTTGAATGCATCTAAGCTATGTAGGAAGCACCTTGAAGACATGATTGGGGCACAGCTTGATCAAGCCACATTGGACAATATACTTATTCCTGCTGCAAACCAGGGGAATGTGGGATCACTTTATGATGTGGATCAGGTCCTTAGGTTTGTGCAAGTTTTTGTAAGCGACCGGCAGATTATTCCTGACATTCCTGGATCTTCTCCATCCTTTGAAAGGGTAAGCACTGCAGACGTACCTTACGGGACTTCTTGCTGCCAGCAGAGTGGGGTTCAGAAGGTAAAATGTTTGATGGACAAGTATATAGCAGAAGTGGCTCCTGATATAAATCTCAAGCCCTCCAAGTTCCAGGCTCTCCTTGAAGCTTTGCCCGACCATGCAAGAGACTCTTGTGACGAGCTTTACAGAGCCGTGGACATGTACCTTGAGGTAAGTTTGAATGGATTTTCTGAAATGCTTAAGTCTTTGATATATATATCGATCAATGATTGCTAAATGACACACGAGTTTTGTGTTCATCTGTCCGAATACTTTTATGGATTTTCAAAAATGTAACTTATTGAATACACACTATCACCGTCGCTGAATTTTATAAACTAACATGCAACCACATAACTTGGTTTTGGATTTATGCCTAAATTCTGAATGAACTCTTAACGGATGTCATACAAGCAGGTTGTTAACTGTGTTGTGAATACATTTTGTATTAGAACATAATCAGAGTGGTGAGGGTTTTGTCAATTCTGCCTGAATGAATACAGTTCTTATCCACCTGGGTTCTTGAAGATTTGCCCTATTTAAGGCAACTCGATGTTCAAACTTTGGTGTTATTGAATTTTCTATTGAGGCCGAATGACCCTAGGGGGTTCCATGAATCTGCTTGCATGAATATGGTTCTGGTCTCAGCAGGTTCCTCGCATTCTGCCATGCTTAAGGCAAATGGGTTTGTCACTGGCTTGAGAATGAATGCCAGACAAATTATCTTAATAGGATTGTCATGTCCAACATGGGTTCCCTTTTTTAACCTTTGATTGATTAACTGTTTCCAGCACTGGACTCTTCAAGGCTAGTTCTATATCATGAAAATAGGTTCTTTGAGTGAGCCTTTCTAACTGCAATTATTATTTTATGTATGATACCCCGCTGTCAATTCTGCTTGTATGAAGACAAATAGATTCCTCAATCAAACCTGGTTCTCTACAATAAAGAGGTTCTTGTTGTCGAGCTCTAGAGTCCAATATGCAAAGGAGTTAATTGAATTCAGCCTGAATCAGCGCAGACAATTAGTTAATCTAGATCCAAATCAAATCCAACTTGTTTGAGTTTGTATGAACTCGAATGGACTGATATTATAAGTTTGAGTTTGGCCAACAAGAAGCACTTAATTGAATTGGGTATAAGTGGGTAGGAACTCCTTCTAAGTTCCCAACATAGCCTCAACGAGAACGATCCCTTTTTTTGTAAAGTCACTCAGTGTAGCTCATAATATTTGTCTGCAATGTGTACTCGTTGTAATGCAGTTGCACTTTCAGATTTTAATGGGTTGACTAGATTCTGCCATTATTTCGGCAAATAGGTCTTTGATGGCAGTGAAATTGAATGAAAGATATGGTTTGTTTGTATGTGTGCCAGGATCGGGTTCTCCAAGCCAAGATTGTCTTAATAAATATGTTCTTCCTCTTCTGATTTGATTGATTAATGTATGCCAGGATTGGGTTCTCCAAGCCAAGACATTGATTACGTAAACAGACTCTGTGAGTGAGCCTGAAACTTGCAGTTAATCTGCTCTTTAGATTTAGTCTGGTCCTGTCTATTGTTCTTGTATCGAGATGATGAGAGTTCTGTTATCTATCTAAGGGAGAGGATCTAGTAGTTGAGCATCTTAACTTTGCACTTCTCAAAATCCTATACAGCAATTTCAAATCGCTTCAAATTATATACAGCAGCTTATTTGGTTAAGTCCCCTGCTTATTAGTAATGTTTGAGGTCAACATCATCAAATATGATCATTGATGCCACATCAGCATGCTTTTTGTTGAGGTGTCCAAAATAGCCCCCCAAAAAGTTAGACTGATAGTTGTGCACTAAGTCATGTTTTATTGGTGTGCTGATATGGCATCACATGATTAGTTACTTTTTAGATCCAAGGAATACATTTCATTCAATTATCAGTACATTGATCAATACTAATAACTTTAAAATCACAACTGCTAGTGCTATAATGTTACAAATATTGAACATTAAATCAACAAATGCTATAACTATTGGGACATGCTAAACTACTAGATCCTCTCCCCTAAATCTATTATATTTAAGCTTAGTATGGGTTAATATTAGTGGTTATAGAATGCGATTGTGGCATGGTCCTTCCTTCAGTCAGTTTGAGTTACAAATGTGCTTAATTAGTCAGGTGCGACCTTGACGAAGCTAACAGGCAATGGGCATCATTTACAGTATTTCTCATATTGTGCTGTACTCGTCTTTTGAACTGTTAAAGTTTATCCTCCTTAAGGATAGTTGCATGTTAAAGCTCTACCTAAGGTTCTCTATGTCACTTCTGCCTGAACTAGCTACAAAAAGTTCTATACTCCATGCCTGGATCGCTAACATTTTTTTGGCTGACTATTATATACTATTTGTCAAATTTGAATCATTGTAATTATGTTTTAATAGTAGTCTGATCTTGGATTAATAAGAACGATGCAATTAAGTAAATGTTTGGAATGGGTAGTGATGGTTTCTTGAAACAGACACATGTTATCACTGATTAGAGTGCGGTCCATCATATTTGGCTTGAAATACATACCACATGCACGCTGCCACAAGTGAAACTTCTAATCTGAACTGGACCAATCCTAACCAGATCTGTGGATATGCTCAAGAATGCTGCAGATGGGTTCTACATAAGCTCTTAAACATTAGTTGTTGCTTCATCGAATGGCATGAATCAAAAGTGAATTGGTATATAGATAGCTGCATTGTTGATCTTGCCTCAAGCGTTACAGCTACAGTTCTGAATGAAGCTCAAATCAGGAAAAATTATGTTTTTCGCAGATCAATATGAAATTGATCTTTATAATCTACATCAAGAAGGTTTTAACATGGCTTAGTTGAATTAGTTTGGAGTCTATATCAACGAGTTCTTAATGTAGAATGAAGTTGTAAAAGGTTTTGAAAAATTCTTACTGAGTCAGTCTGGATGAACTAGAATTAAGACGTGTTTTCATCAAACTGGGATCCCCTGCTATTAATTGAAAATAAATCTTATTTGAATATGGGTTCTCTGATTATCAGGGTAATGACTAACTTTGTTTTTATTTTTCTTTTTTTAAACAGGTACATTCGACATTATCTGAAGAAGAAAGAACGAAACTTTGCAATACAATCAATTACCAAAAGCTTTCTTTTGAAGCAAGTAATCTCATTGCTCAAAATCCTCGATTTCCATCAAGAATATCTGTAAAGGTTCTCCTTTATCAACAATACAAGCTTAGAAACATACTTGATAATCACTACACAAAAGGCTCAGTCTCCTCTCATTTCAGTGATGAGGGGAGGATGTATATTCCCCAGGAAGTTGTTAGTGACACTGACCATGCAATTTTGTACTCTAAACAAGTAGATTACACTTCTGTCATTTGTGAAGAAAATCAAGGTCTCAAGGCAGACCTACAGGGGATGCAGTGGAGGGTCAAGGAGTTGGAGAAAATTTGCAATAAGTTGCATTCTCAAATGACTAAACTGGGTAAACTGAAACCCAAAAGCAGCCATGGAAGATTACCGAGGCTTTGCCAGTAAAAGAGAGACATTGTAATTTCAACATAATTTAATGGATCATGTACCATATAGTGTGTACACTGTAGAAGCCCATTAAATTGTATGCATAGATTTCTGATGTATTGAGTTGTGACCGTTGAGTCAATCCTTGGATATGCAAGAAAAACTCATTCAGGCATGGGTGTTCAGGGTTAGCTTATGACTTAACTAGTTAGCCAAATCTTTGATCCTACTACTGAAACTATATATGGGAAAGGATTGCAACAAGTGAGCACTTCTAGCACATCTACATTTTGAAGAACAATAAAACTCTTGGTCCTATAGACTGATGGTCTTGTGGACGTCATTAAAAGTACTCATTCATTCATTCACATTCATTCATGAGAGAAAGGGTGAAAGATGAGATCCATTCCAGCAGGAAAAGAGAATAGATGCTCTGCGTGAGCTATGTCAAAGGACAAGATTGGAAAGCTAGCTTGTCAGCCAAGCAAGGGCTTTAAAGGCCTAATCAAGGTTGTTAGCATCATTGGAGCACTGTCCAGAAGACTGTTACAATTAATCATGTCATGTAATGGGAATTTAAATCATGAAATTTCTACAGCTTGTTCATATTCTCCTAGATTAGGCCATTTATATTTTATTGTTGTCAACATTTTGGATCAAATTCCACGATCCATCATTCAGAACATGCAAGAGTGAGTGCAAGAGAAGAGAAAACTCAGAAAAGTGATACGGGACAAATCTAAAGAGGTCAAGGAGAGTTCCAATGAGGCCTTGCTGTGAAAAACATGAATTACAGGTACCAAAGTTCTTCTGAATAAAAGTGTGCAGTTTATTCGAAAGAGCGGTAGTAAAAGTCATCGCACATCCTTCCCAAAAAATTAAAAAATTCTTCCTATGAACAGCTGCTGTCTTCACAGAAATCGTCTGACATGTCAAACCTTAGTTTATACGGGTTTCTCCAATATAAAACAACTAAATGGTTTCCAAGTCAACCAATGCTTATTTGCGTGCAACTGTGTAAAAACAATAAACAGAGATTAACCAAATAATTTAGTCTGTTTTTGTATATGAAGCATAAGATAAACAAATAATTTATCCGTCTAGGAAGTACAAAACAACCAAATAATTTTAATTTGTATCGGCCAAAAGTGTAAAATAGGTGATTGAGTAATTTTTAATTGAATGGCATTCCAAAAACATGGAATAACCTGAGGGATCCAAGAATAGAAAGGATAAAATATTAGATAAGTTGTGTTAGTCGATGTTACTAGACGCTAAGAAAAAAATAACACTTTCCCCAAAGCTTAATCTAAGCTAATATAAAAAGATGCATAAACATAAGCATATATGGCTGTTGTGGGAGTGATTAATTTAGAACTGAAAGTTAGGTCAGGAAATTAAATTTAAATTGAATTAGTTTATTTAGTTCCATGTTTGAAGAAGAATATAGTCTCGTGGCTTCATATTTTAACATGAAAAAGTACATAACATGTGTGTTCATTGTCTAGGATTTTGTGTTGAGTTGTCACAATCTTATGAGTCATTTTTGTGGGCATAAATTTGATTTTTGATTGGTGGTTTGTGGAACTAATTTGGTACCATTTAACTCTCATTTTTCATTGTTAGATATCATGGAATGTAGGTGTTTAGGAACAAGTGAGTGATCATAAATGTTGTGTTCTTTTACATTATTGCACTTGATATGATTGATATTATGATCATGGAAATAAATAACAATAATATTTAGACATCGTGATGTTCTAGAATAGTATTAGATTCTTTTTAATAGTATTAGATTCTTTTTAGGTGTTTCAATCAATAAATTTGTATTATGTTCTTAAATGTAAATGATTTTTCAAATATGAAAGGATAATTAAATGCATGTAATTCTTTTAAGTACAAGTACAAAATGATGAGAATTAAAAATATATTTGTATCGTGTTCTTAAAAGTAAATGATTTTTCAAATATGAAAGGATAACCAAATGCATGTAATTCTTTTAAGTACAAGTATAAAATGATGAGAATTAAAATATATTGACATGATTAATATTATAATTAAGTAATAATTATAAATAAATTAGACTATAATAAATGCATCAGCATAGAATAATAGGGAAAAATTATAACGATAAAAAACTCATAAAAGATTTCATTTTATTAAGAACACTTACATAAATATGCATTTGAAAAATAGACAAAACTTGAGAATTCACTTTTCTTGTAGTGGCCCCACATACAACTCTTCAAAACTCCTTTTTTGGGAAGAGTGAATTGCATTCACATATTTCCAAATCCTACAATTAATTTTATCTCATTAAGAGTATTGTCCCTTAAATAAAAGGAGAAGGTATGATCATATATCCAAAAGGTAGTCGGCACACTTTTTAGTGTAATTGTATTGTGTTTTCAAATATGAAAGGATAACTAAGGGCATGTAATTCTTTAAGTACAAGTACAAAATAATGAGAACTACAAATATATTTGTATCGTGTTCTTAAAAGTAAATGATTTTTCAAATATGAAAGGATAATCAAATGCATGTAATTCTTTCAAGTACAAGTACAAAATGATAGAATTAAAATATATTGACATGACTAATATTATAATTAAGTAATAATTGTAAATAAATTAGACTGTAATAAATGCATCAACATAGAATGATAGGGAACAATTATAACAATAAAAAACTCATAGAAGATTTCATTTTATTAAGAACACTTACATAAATATGCATTTGAAAAATAGACAAAACTTGAGAATTCACTTTTCTTGTAGTGGCCCACATACGACTCTTCAAAACTCCTTTTTTGGGAAGAGTGAATTGCATTCACATATTTTCAAATCCCACAATTAATTTTATCTCATTAAGAGTATTGTCCCTTAAACAAAAGGAGAAGTTATGATCATTTATCGAAAAGGTGGTCGACACACTTTTTAGTGTAATTGTATTGTGTTCTTAAATGTAAATGATTTTTCAAATATCAAAGGATAACTAAATACATGTAATTCTTTTAAGTACAAGTACAAAATGATGAGAATTAAAAATATGTTTGTATCATGTTCTTAAAAGTAAATGATTTTTCATAAAAGTAAATAATTTTTCAAATATGAAAGGATAACCAAATGCTTGCAATTCTTTTAAGTACAAGTACAAAATGATGAGAATTAAAATATATTGACATGATTGATATTATAATTAAGTAATAATTATAAATAAATTAGAATATAATAAATGCATCAACAAAGAATGATAGGGAAAAATTATAGCGATAAAAAACTCATAAAAGTTTCATTTTATTAAGAGCACTTAAATAAACATGCATTTGAAAAATAGACAAAACTTGAGAATTCACTTTTCTTGTAGTGGCCCAACTCCTTTTTTGGGAAGAGTGAATGCATTCACATATTTCCAAATCCCACAATTAATTTTATCTCATTAAGAGTATTGTCCCTTAAATAAAAGGAGAAGGTATGATCATATATCGAAAAGGTAATCGACACACTTTTTAGAATCACCTTTTTGATAACAATTAGTTATTACACTGTGTTTTAATAATACTTTGTCAAACATTTAATATATAAGGTCAATACCTTATGTTTAAAATATTGTAAATGGTTTAAAGTTTTGACCATCAATAACATTATGACAACAATACATTATATTGCAAGGTTAACTATTGCATTATGGGTTGATAAACATGATAAAGGTCATAATTGTGAGATATAAATATGATAAATTGTCATAAAAATAGAATGAATATTGGAAGCATTATGATCTTGATAAAAGTAATCATGGCATATAGACAATATTATAGTAATGGAGGCAACATACAAGTTGACCCATCATACAATTATGTAGCATTAGCTACATAGCAAGGAACATGTGATGACTCACAGGTTGTTATTGACTCCTCTCAGGATGATGCTCATGTTGCTGATCAGGCCTCCTCGGACTCACTGGATGCTACTCCTCTTTCTGTTGGTGCAACCCCTCTAGCCGCGAGGACCCCTCTCTAATTGTTGCTCCTTTGCTCCAACCTTTGGCTGACGATGTGCTGACTTGCCAACACTTGGCCCCTTGTGCTTACAATCTAACATTGAGGGTTCCATCACTTTCTCCCCTTGTGGTGGGAATCCTAGTGGGAATATTGCCTGGACAATGGATTGTCCGTGCTGAAAAAATTATTCTTCAATTTTTCATTCTCCTCCCCATGTGGGTGAATTTTCTACCCACTCTTGAGGTGGGTTACTAATGTTGTTGCTAGTGTGTTGCAAATGGTTTATGATTACTCATGGCCATGAAATAATCGTGGGAAAGAAATTACTGACATTTATGCTAAGGAAACAAATCTCTATAAAACCATAACTTGTTTTGAAAGAACCTTCACTCAAAGACAAATAAGTAATTTAAGATGTCTTTCTCAACAACATAGAATTGCTCCTACTGTTGTGAATAACAAAAACTCAAACAAAGGTGCCACAAAGAGCACAAGATATATTTCTTGAAATCAAAGTCTCATAACAATAAAACATCAACTAAATTTGCAGAGATTTCCTTCATAAAACTGAGCAATAGGAACTTTTCATTCAAAATAACATGAACAATAATTCTTCTAAAAATTGAGCCACACTCGATTGTCAAAGCAAAAGGGGGTTTTCTGGAAAAACTATTGATCCCTTGCATTGTCTTTCAATTATCTATTTAAAGTCCTTTCAAAACCAATCGTTTCCATTCAGTTACCAACAAGTGAATCTTGTAAAGAACTTACGAAAAAAAGTTTAATAATAACAACACATTACAAGATTCTTGAACAAGATGAATATATAATTGAAGAATAAAATCAAGGAGAAAAATCATGAGGTCTCTTTAGCTTCTCTGGTTGAAGGCAGTTGTGTAGCCACCTATCCTTTGTGTACTTGTAGAGCATTAGTAACAACCACACACTTGAGCATTCAATGCCGGTAACTTTAAAAATTTAATGCTTCTATGATAGCTGCTGCCACTTGAGATTATGTCAGCATAAAAATTCAAATTATATTGGCTTTATTTGAACCATCAGACTTAACTTTCAGAAATGGAACACTTCTTGTAATACCGCCTGTTCCTTTTTAAAACAAAAAGTATTTCAATTTGTCAATTCCTCAATTGTTTTCTTTTAGGCCCCGTTTGTTTGGGGAATTGGAATTTGACTCAAAACCTTATTATCACAAAATCAGGTTTTGAAATCCCGGTTTTGCATCTTGGGGAATTGGAATTTGACTCAAAACCTTATTATCG
>MU222983.1:416176-450649 GCA_018584345.1 Thuja plicata
AGGCCAAGCTCCTGGATGGTAAAGGGAACCTAGTTGGAACTGGCAGGCAAACAAAAGGTAATTTATTCTATCTTGATCTCACTGAAGGTTCATGCTTTATTGCACAAGTAGAAGAAAGCTGGTTATGACATAAAAGGTTGTGTCATGTGAATTTTGACAATCTGGAAAACATAAGCAAGAACAAAAGAGTCAGAGGTATTCCTATCATGAAGAAACCCAATTTAGCAATATGCAAACAATGTCAAATTGGAAAGATGAGCAAGACATGTGTATTCATTGTCTAGGATTGTGTGTTGAGTTGTCACAATCTTATGAGTCATTTTTGTGGGCATAGATTAGATTTTTGATTGGTTGTTTGTGGAACTAATTTGGTACCATTTAACTCTCATTTTTCATTGTTAGATATCATGGAATGTAGGTGTTTAGGAACAAGCGATCATAAGTGTTGTGTTCTTTTACATTATTGCACTTGATATGATTGATAACATGATCATGGAAATAAATAACAATAATCTTTAGACATCGTGATGTTCTAGAGTAGTATTAGATTCTTTTTAGGTGTTCTAATCAAAATATTTGTATTGTGTTCTTAAAGGTAAATGATTTTTCAAATATGAAAGGATAACTAAATGCATGTAATTCTTTTAAGTACAAGTACGAAAATGATGAGAATTAAAAATGTGTATCGTATTCTTAAAAGTAAATGTTTTAAGATCATTTTCTTAAAAGTAAATGTTTTTTCATAAAAGTAAATGATTTTTCAAATATGAAAGGATAACCAAATGCATGTAATTCTTTTAAGTACAAGTACAAAATGATGAGAATTAAAATATATTGACATGGCTAATATTATAATTAAGTAATAATTATAAATAAATTAGACTATAATAAATGCATCAACATAGAATAATAGGGAAAAATTATAACGATAAAAAATTCATAAAAGATTTCATTTTATTAAGAACACTTACATAAATATGCATTTGAAAAATAGACAAAACTTGAGAATTCACTTTTCTTGTAGTGGCCCACATACGACTCTTCAAAACTTTGGGAAGAGTGAATCGCATTCACATGTTTCCAAATCCTACAATTAATTTTATCTCATTAAGAATATTGTCCCTTAAATAAAAGGAGAAGGTATGATCATATATCCAAAAGGTAGTCGACACACTTTTCAGTGTAATTGTATTGTGTTTTCAAATATGAAAGGATAACTAAATGCATGTAATTCTTTTAAGTACAAGTACAAAATGATGAGAACTAAAAATATTTTTGTATCATGTTCTTAAAAGTAAATGATTTTTCAAATATGAAAGGATAGCCAAATGCATGCAATTCTTTTAAGTACAAGTACAAAATGATGAGAATTAAAATATATTGACATGGCTAATATTATAATTAAGTAATAATTATAAATAAAATAGACTATAATAAATGCATCAACATAGAATGATAGGGAAAAATTATAACGATAAAAAACTCATAAAAGATTTTATTTTATTAAGAACACTTACATAAATATGCATTTGAAAAATAAACAAAATTTGAGAATTCACTTTTCTTGTAGTGGCCCACATACGACTCTTCAAAACTCCATTTTTGGGAAGAGTGAATTGCATTCACATATTTCAAATCCCACAATTAATTTTATCTCATTAAGAGTATTGTCCCTTAAACAAAAGGAGAAGGTATGATCATATATCTAAAAGGTGGTCGACACACTTTTTAGTGTAATTGTATTGTGTTCTTAACTGTAAATGATTTTTCAAATATGAAAGGATAACTAAATACATGTAATTCTTTTAAGTACATACAAAATGATGAGAATTAAAAATATATTTGTATCGTGTTCTTAAAAGTAAATGATTTTTCATAAAAGTAAATCATTTTTCAAATATGAAAGGATAACCAAATGCATGTAATTCTTTTAAGTACAAGTACAAAATGATGAGAATTAAAATATATTGACATGACTGATATTATAATTAAGTAATAATTATAAATAAATTAGAATATAATAAATGCATCAACATAGACTGATAGGGAAAAATTATAACGATAAAAAACTCATAAAAGATTTCATTTTATTAAGAACACTTACATAAATATGCATTTGAAAAATAGACAAAACTTGAGAATTCACTTTTCTTGTAGTGGCCCACATACAACTCTTCAAAACCCCTTTTTTGGGAAGAGTGAATGCATTCACATATTTCCAAATCCCACAATTAATTTTATCTCGTTAAGAGTATTGTCCCTTAAATAAAAGGAGAAGGTATGATCATATATCCAAAAGGTAGTCGACACACTTTTTAGAATCATCTTTTTGATAACAATTAGTTATTACACGGTGTTTTAATAATACTTTGTCAAACATTTAATATATAAGGTCAATACCTTATGTTTAAAATATTGTAAATGGTTTAAAGTTTTGACCATCAATAACATTATGATAACAATACATTATAATACAAGGTTAACTATTGCATTATGGGTTGATAAACATGATAAAGGTCATAATTGTGAGATGTAAATATGATAAATTGTCATAAAAATAGAATAAAAAGATGTGAATATTAGAAGTATTATGATCTTGATAAAAGTAATCATGACATATAGACAATATTATAGTAATGGAGGCAACATACAAGTTGACCCATCATACAATTATGTACCATTAGCTACATAGCAAGGAACATGTGATGACTCACAAGTTATTGTTGAGTCCTCTCAGGATGATGGTCATGCTGCTGATCAGGCATCCTCGGACTTAGTGGATGCTACTCCTCTTTCTGCTGGTGCAACCTCTCTAGCCACGAGGATCCCTCTCTAATTGTTGCTCCTTCTTTGCTCCAAACTTTGGCTGACGATGTGTTGACTTTCCAACACTTGGCCCTTTGTGTTGACAGTCTAACATTGAGGGTTCCATCACTTTCTCCCCCTTGTGGTGGGAATCCTAGTGAGAATATTACTTGGACAGTGGATTGTCGGTGCCGAAAACATTATTCTTCAATTTTTCATTCTCCTCCCCATGTGGGTGAATTTTCTACCCACTCTTGAGGTGGGTTACTAACGTTGTTGCTAGTGTGTTGCAAATGGTGTATGATCACTCATCACCATGAAATAATTGTGGGGAAGAAATTACAGACATTTATGCTAAGGAAACAAATCTCTATAAAACCATAACTTGTTCTGAAAGAAGAACTTTCACTCAAAGACAAAGAACTAATTTAAGATGTCTTTCTCAACAACAAAGAATTGCTCCTACTGTTGTGAATAACAAAAACTCAAACCAAAATGGTGCCACAAAGAGCACAAGATCTTTGCTCGAAATCAAATTCTCATACAAATAAAACATCAACTAAATTTGCAAAGATTTCCTTCATAAAACTGAGCAATAGGATCTTTTCATTCAAAATAACATGAACAACAATTCTTCTAAAAATTGAGCCACACTCGATTGTCAAAGAAAAAGGGGGTTTTCTGGAAAAACTACTGATCCCTTGCATTGTCTTTCAATTATCTATTTAAAGTCCTTTCAAAACTAATCGTTTCCATTCAGTTACCAACAAGTGAATCTTGTAAAGAACTTACGAAAAAAAGTTTAATAATAACAACACATTACAAGATCCTTGAACAAGATGAATATATAATTGAAGAATAAAATCAAGGAGAAAAATCATGAGGTCTCTTTAGCTTCTTTGGTCGAAGACAGTTGTGTAGCCACCTATCCTTTGTGTACTTGTAGAGCATTAGTAACAACTACACTTGAGCATTCAACGACGGTAGATTTAAAAATTTAATGCTTCTATGATAGCTGCTGCCACTTGAGATTACGTCAGCATTAAAAATTCAAATTATATTGGCTTTATTTGAACCATCAGACTTAACTTTCAGAAATGGAACACTTCTTGTAATACCATATGTTCCTTTTAAAACAAAAAGTATTTTGATTTGTCAATTCTTCAATTATTTTCTTTTAAGTTCCATTTTAGGTGTCGGTTTTCGCTAAGAGTTCTAACACAATTCATTGGGCCTGACACATTTGAGAGAAGGATTGAAATTCTGCCAATCTAGATAAATTACTCTTATCTTTCCTTCGCTTTTCTCTGAAGTTCCATCTTGAACATCAAACTCTGACATGAGTGCTGGAACTAACACCAGACTCTGACATGAGATCTAGAACTAATGTTGGACTCTGACCATTGTTCTTGAACAAAGAATTGGAATTTGCATAAAAAATCACATCGGATCATTGTCTAAAACTTAGATTAAAGGCGGTGTCGGAACCTGATTTTTATAAATGGAACAACAAGTAATAAAAAAACTTAAGAAAAAAAAGATGCTAGCCTAAGTTCCTGTAGAGGTATCAGATCCTGATAGTTGTTGTAGAACAAGACTCAAATTCTGACGACTTAACAAGACGTCTTAGAAAATTTGAAAGACTTGACGAGAACTTCAATTTTTAAAGGTGAGGATCAAGATTTGGGCAACAATTGGCTTTGACTAGGGACGAAGACTGCAAATGATGAAGCAATGAGCCTTGAATCTCTACTTCGCACAACTGAAGGAAAAAGGAAAATGAGGAAAACAAGGGAACGAACCCTAGACACTATGCACACAAAAATGAACAAAACGGGGAAGTCGAAGAAAACAATGACACACTCAGGAAAAAGGAAAGAAAAAAACACTAAATTAGTATAATATAAATACATGGGTTACCTGTTTCACCATCATTTCACATTTTATTTAACTTCAAATACTGCCCATTGTAGGGGAGGGGTAGGATTGCTGCATATGGATATGCTAATTTGAAGGCATTGTTCCCACATACCCAATACATCTTGAAAGGTCCCTTCCACAATGAGTCAAACTTGGCATGTGCACCCTTTTTTTTACTCCTTTTGTCCTACAATAACAACATATCTCCTTCCATAAAATTTATGGGTCTAGCTCTTTTATAAAAAATACTCTTAACTTGGGTATGATGCAAGGAGATCTAATCCACCATTTCTTCCCTCTGTTCTTCAATATTCATCAAGTACATAATTCTGTTCTCTAAAGAGCTCTGGAAAGTTAGATCCTCTACCATAGATTGTAAGTTCAAGGCTGCTAATTCTAATGGTAATGACAAGTTTGCAGAGATTCCATATACTAGTTTAAAGATCGACATACCTATGACTCTTTTTGGGAGTCGTTCTATCTACCCATAGAGATTCATACAATTTCTTTAATTTTTTGACACCAACTTCTTCATTATATTTATTAGATTCTTGTTGCTGGACTCGGCCTGCCGCTTACTTTGGGGGTAATAGTTTGATGAGTGTGTTAATGTAATACCATTGTCATAACACAACATGCTACTTCATAAGGGAAACAAATTGTAGTTTTTTCGGTAACTAGCTTCAAAGGGAGTAAAATGTTTTCTCTAATGAAATTGCAAATAATTTTTGAATTCATTTTCTTTACCAGGACTGCTTCCACCTACTTTGTGAAATAGTATGTTGTAGTGAGGATGTGAATATGTCCTACACTAGAAATAGGGTTTATTGGCCTAATAAAATTCAACCCCCATTGTTGAAAATGTCCTTCTATCACCACAAGTTTGATAGGCAACACTACTAGCTGTGGTTTTTGAGTAAATTGTTTGCACTTATCACATCTTGATACCCAATGATAAGCATCTTTAAACATCCTGGTCCAGTAGTAACATTGTCTCAGAATTTTGAAGACAGTTATTGTGGATGAATAATTTCCTCCACAAGCTTCGTCATGGAAGGTTTCAGGAGTTTCCGTTACTGTTCTTTATCTACACATCTAAGGAAGGTTCCATCAGTGCCCTCTTATAAAGGGTATCATTCTAGACTACATATTTACTTGCCTTTCTTTTTTATACAGGAGCATCTTAGGATCTTGGCAATCTTGCATCAACCAAAAACATTTCCTTTAGTTTGTTTTCCTATTCTATTCTAATTGGGCAACTTATGGTGTTTTTGGTGGCGATCGATCTATGCTTGTTATTTTTTGTTGTGGTCATGACAACATGTTCTTGGCTTCATCTTGGAACTTATTCTATGATCACACCTCATTTGGTTTCATCATGCATAAGTTATAGAAGATTCTTTACGTATCTTTCCTATTCTTATATTTCTGATTAGTGGTTGGGTTTTCTGATCATTTCCCGATCTTTCGGTTGGTTTTTTTGGGCACGATCATGTCAGTTCATTAAGTTAGAGGCCGAATTTGTTATAGGATCGCTTCACTGAAATTTTTCATTGGAGGTTTTTCTTTAAGATCTAGGTCCTGACCTATTTGGGTGTAATGTATTTACTCATTTCTTGGAGAATGTAATCTTTTCAAGGCCGACTGATGATTGTAATTTCTTTATAATCTTATGGACTTGTTCCTAAGGAACATGATGATCTCATAAGATTATTTGGCATAGCTTGTGTAGGATTTGGATGGTTTTTAGTGTAATCAGACCTATTTACTTGGCATGTATGACTAACATGTGAAACAACATGTTGCAAATATGTTGTAAATGATTTTTGATGATAATAAAAGGTTGAATCTCTTATTTTTACCTATTTGT
This sequence comes from Thuja plicata, assembly GCA_018584345.1. Taxonomy (NCBI): domain Eukaryota; kingdom Viridiplantae; phylum Streptophyta; class Pinopsida; order Cupressales; family Cupressaceae; genus Thuja; species Thuja plicata. The sequence goes on from MU222983.1 coordinate 422,772, forward strand.
ATTGTTTTCTTCTGTTGTATTGTGTTGGTTGCAAGGGTTGGAAAAATCTCTTTGAGGTTTCCCCATCCTTGACTGCATTAGGTGGTATCCGAGCAAGGTTGAAGGATAAACAAGATTGAGGTTGAGTGAAGTGGAGATTCTTGTTGGAAGATCCAAGTTATGGACTTGTGAAGCCCTAGACATATTGATCGTGAGGTGGCAGAGTGTAGATCTGACTTGCAATCACACATAACTTGTACAAGGTGGCTAGGAAGGGTTTGCTACTGATATTGGTTATTGAGTGTTGAAGGCATACTGATTGGAGGAGGTTTCTTGTGTGTCTAATAGAATTCCAGTTGGAGAGATAGTTGCACATGAGGATTGGAAGATGCTTCCTAGAAGAATGAACCCTAGAAGACTAGAGAAAATGATGGAAGACTTTAGGGTTGCAATGAGGAATGAGATCATAAGTGTGTTGAATGGATTGAGAAGGAATCCTGAGACTAAATAAGAATTTGAGGAAGTTGTTGAAGATCTTGAGACTGTAGATGCTGAGATCCCTGCAGATGAGGAGAGATTGATGAGAGCTATGGCACAAGTAAGTAAAAGTCATAAGATGGATGTTTCTACTTTCACTAGTTCATTGCATCTTAAGGATTTGATAGACTAGATTTGAGAGTTAGAAGACTACTTTGAGATTGAAGATATTAGAGATCCATAGAGGGTTAGGTTAGCACAAACTAAGTTGAAGGATTATGCTGCCTTATGGTGGAAGGAGTTGCAGAAAGATAGAGAAGAGCATGGTGAGACAAAAATAACTAGATGGAAGGTGATGGTACCTAGGTTAAAAGCCAAATTCATCCCTGAAGATTATGAATTGGAGTTGTTCAAGAAGTTTTAGAATTTGAGACAGAAAGACATCAGTGAGGAGGTATATTCAGAGGAATTATATAAGATAAATATAAGATCTGGTCACAAAGAAGTATCTAAGGAGAAGGTGGCTAAGTAAGTTAATGGTATGAGATTTAATATTCAGGATGATTTGAGTATGTTGAGGATTATGTAAGGAATAGTAGATAGAAATCTAACAATTACATGTAGAATTATAACCAATATCATAAAATAATAAACCAGATAGAAGAGAACACAAGACACAAAAATTCAATGTGGTTCACCCAATCCCTGGGCTACGTCCACCAAACAAAAAGTCCAATCTTATTATTATCCAGTGATTACAATATGATCGTAATCTGCAATCCCTTACAACTCAATACCGCCACAAGAAGCTACTAAAACATACATACTATAAAACCCTAATCCTAAGCCAATTTATACAACCTTTATGCCGCATTGTAAAAAGTGTAAAATACTTTCCTGATTAGTCACCACAATATAACAATCTCCCACTTGGGGACTGATCAGAATCCACATAAACCAACAATTCTCCCACTTGGAGACTGTTCTTGTAGCTAAATCGCTACCCCATGAAGCTCCCAATGGATCCAACCTTCTTGGACTCTACTATTTTTTTATTCTATTCAATCTAGAAGACCAAACGAAGCTGAACAAGAATTCAGCTTCTCCCTTGTCACAACCTTTGTAAACATATCCGTTGGATTATCATCTGTATGTATCTTTTCCAGCTTTAACTATCCATCATCCAAAACTGACCTAATGAAATGGTACCACAACTGTATGTGCTTTGTCTTTGAGTGCAAAGCATAATTATTCACAAGATGAATGACACTCTGACTTTCTGAATACAAATAATTATCTTCCTACGGATGTCCCAATTCTTCCATGAAGATCGCTGCCTCTGTAGTAGCAACATACTCTACCTCTATAGTGGATAAAGCATTCACCTTTTATAACCAAGAAATCCAACTCACTGTTGTCCCACCAACAGTAAATACATAACCTATAGTACTCCACCTGGCATCTATATCTCCTTCTAAATTTGAGTCAACATAGCCTTGAATAGTAGTAGTAGATCCCCCAAAGTGTAAACACTTAGTGGATGTACCTCTAAAATATCTGAGAATCCATTTGACTGCATTCCAATGCTCAATCCCAAGGTGACTCATATACCTGCTAATGACTCCCACTGCATGTGCAATATCTGGCCTATTACATACCATAACATACATTAAGCTCCCTATAGATGAAGCATAAGGGACCTTGGAAATTTTAGTCTCCTCTCCTGGTGTCTTTGGACACATCTCCTCAGTCAATTTCAAATGACCAGGCAAAGATGTACTGACAACTTTGGCATCCTTCATGGAGAATATCTGCAACACCTTTTCAACATAATCAGCCTGAGATAGAGTCAATTTTCTGTGCTTCTTATCTCTGCAAATTTTCATACCAAGGATTTGTTTTGCTACCCCCCAATCCTTCATAGCAAAAGATTGCGCTAACTGTTGTTTCAACCCCTTAATATGACCCATGTTAGACCCAACTACAAGAATATCATCAACATATAAACATAGAATAATGCAGCTTTCATCATCCAACCTCTTGAAATAAATACAATGGTCAGAATTACATCGAGTGTATCCATGCACATTCATAAAAGTATCAAAATTAATATACCATTATCGAGGTGCCTACTTCAAGCCATATAAACTTTTCTACAATCTGCACACTAAAATCTCCTTACCCTCGAACCCAAATCCCTATGGATGTACCATATATATTTCTTCATTCAAATCACCATGAAGAAAAACTATTTTAACATCAAGCTATTCTAAATGCAAATCTTCAGTAGCCACAATACTTAAAATGGTATGAATAGAAGCCATTTTAAGAACTGGAGAAAATATCTCATCAAAATAAATACCTTGTTTCTGTACAAATCCTTTTACAACTAATCTGGCTTTAAATATTTTCTAACCTCCATCTTCTTCTTTCAGCCTATAAACCCATTTATTATGTAAAGCCCGTTTACCTGCAGGTAACTTACATAAATCCCAAGTCATGTTTTTCAGCAAAGAGTCCATTTCTTCTGTCATTGCAGACTCCCACTGAAGCTTTGTATCCACCTACATAGCTTCATTATAACATTCAGGTTCACCAACATCAGTTAATAAAATAGAATACAAAGATGATGAAAATAGATCTGGAGGTCTACTTAGCCTTGTTGACCTTCTAACATTCATTGGGGTGTGTGGTATTTTTTGTTTCTATTGTTGCAAAGCATAAGGAATTACTGTAATATCATCTTTTGGAGTATCATATAGATCTACATAATCATTTTCTTTCTTCTCATGATGTCGCAACATATCTTTGTACAACACTTTCTCATTGAATATGACATCCCTGCTTCTTACAATTTTACGATTTTCAAAATCGAAAAGTCTATAGCCAAATTCATCAATGCCATATCCAAAAAATACACATTTCTTTGATTTTTCTTCCAAATTGGTTCTATTTTCAAAATCTATATGAGCAAATTCTTCACAACCAAAGGTTATGAGAAAAGAATAACTTACCTTCTTACCAGTCCATGCTTCCTCTGGAATACCAAAACCCTAAGGAGTAGAGGGACCTTTGTTAATTAAATAAAAAATAGTATTTACAGCCTTTACCCACATGTTTAAGGGAAGCCCAACATGAAATATCATAGTCCTTGCATGCTCCATTATTGTCCTATTCATGGGTTCAGCCACTCCCTTTTCTTGTGGAGTCCTTGGAACCATTTTCTGCCTACGAATACCAGTAGAGGAAAAACAATATTCAAATTATTTTCTGTAATACTCACCACCATTATCATATCTGAGACATTTTAGATTTTTACCAGTCTCATTCTCAACCAATCTTTTCCATTTTTTAAAAGTTTCAAATACATCAGATTTCTGCCTAAGGAAATAAATCCATACTTTCCTAGTTGAATCATCAATGAAAGTAGCATAATATAGAGAGCCACCAAGGGAGGATACATGACCTATCCCCCATACATATGTATGCACAAGCTCTAATTTATCATATTTATTTTCCTCCCCACCCTTAAAAAAACTAACTCTCTTTTGTTTCCCATACACAACTTTCACAGAAATCCATATTCACACATTTCAGACATGGTAAAACTTTCTTTGAATGAAGTAATTTTCATAACTTTCTCACTCATGTGCCCAAGTCTGTTGTGCCATAATGTTATTTTGGTATCCACAACGACTGTTACATTTCCTACCCGCTCAATTATAGCAACTGTTCCTGAACATTCACTTTTCTCTGTAACAATTAAAGTAGAAGGAACAATATTACCCGTACAAAGGTATAAGCTGCCTACTTTCACACATTTTTCTACTACTAAAGAACCTTTTGAAACCTTCCAATTTTTATCATCTAAAGTAACTATGCAACCCTCATCACCTAGTTGCCCTACTAAAATTAAATTTCTACTCAGCCTTGGAACATGCCTTACCTCTTATAGTAGCCAATGATTTCCATTATGCAACTTAATCTTAATTCTTCCCTTCCCAACAATCTGACAGGGTTCATTATCTCCCAAATAAACTTGCCCAAAATCACCTTGGACATAATCAATAAAATAACTCCTATGGGGTGTAGCATGAAAAGAAGCCCCTGAATCTGGAACTCATGAATCATCAACATTTTCAAGGGAAAGGATCAAAACATCATCTTCAGATTTATTACTTACCACATTTGCCTCCTTATTTCCTTCTTGTTTGTCTCCTTCTTTATTCTTTTGAGACCAGCAATCTTTCTTCTTATGAATTGGTTTTCCACAATACCAATAGTCGTTAGGTCCTCTTGGTTGAGACCTCTTTCCCTTTAACTTTCCTTGTGATTTCCCATGATTTCCAGAGTTGTTTTCTGTATCTCTTGTTCTGCCTCTGCTTTCTGCATTAAAAACACTACCTGATGTAGATCCACCTAAGCTTTTCCTACAAATTTCCTTGCTCAGAATAACACCAACAACATCATCAAATTTTAGGGTGTTCGAATTAGAAAGAAGGTTAATAAAAACCATTATCAAGCCAATCCAACTTTCTGGCAAAGAACACAGAATCAAAAGAGCCCTAATTTCTTCATCAAAATTTATATTTATAGAAGATAATTGACTAGTAACTATATTAAACTCATTTAAATGATCAGCCACTGACCCACCTTCTACCATCTTCATATTAAATAAACACTTCATAAGAAATACTTTATTTGAAGCAGAAGGATTTCATACAACTTCGCTAGGGTTTCCATCAACTCTTCAGTTGTCTTTGCTTTTGTAATATTGAATGCCATTGATTGTGCCAGGCATAAGCAAATGCTTCCAAGTGCCTTTCTATCCAAAATCCCAATCCTCCCAAGACATAGTTGCCTCTTTCTTGCTTACTCCTCCCAATGACCGCTATAAATCCTTCTGATAGATATAGTCCCCCATCTGTATTTTCCATAACTGAAAGTTCTACCCATTAAACTTCTCAACCTTCAACTTACCCTTGTCTACCATTACTCCCACTTGACCGTGATACTCCCACTCAACCATGAGATCTTCTTATAGAGGATAACTGAAAAAAACCTCACTCTGATACCACTTGTTAGGAATAGTAGACAAAAATCTAACAATTACATGCAGAATTTAACCATTATCAGAAAATAATAAACCAAACATAAGAGAGCACAAGACATAGAGATTTAACATGGTTCACCCAATCCCTAGGCTATGTCCACCAAACAGAAAGTCCAACCTTATTATTATCCAGTGATTACAATATGATCACAATCTGCAATCCCTTACAACTCAATCTTGCTGCACGAAGCTACTAAAACATACATACTATAAAACCCTAACCCTAAGCCAATTTATACAACCTTTTCTTCTGCTTTAGGGTTAGAACATGTCGGTCCAGAAATTATCCCCATGCATTGCAGAAAGTGTAACATACTTTCTTGATCAGTCACCACAATATAACAATCTCCCTCTTGGGGATTGATTAGAATCAACATAAACTAACATATTATTACTATTAAGGATGCTTATCAATATGCATTAAGGGAAAAAGATCAGTTGAAAAGAAGACAATATACCCTTAGAGGAAGAGAGAAGCAAGTTAGCCAAAATGGAAAAGATAAGCAAACCATTGAAGTTCAATTTTACCAGACAATACCTAGAAGAGGGAATGGTAGCCAGGAGTTCAGGGGCACTTGTTTCAAATGTGGTGGCATAGGACATAGGGATTTTCAATTTTCTGAAGGATCTAGTAAGAATACGGGTAAATAGATTCTTGTGAAACATGAGGAATATTCTGATGGTGAAGTTGTCAAAAATGAAGCTGAGCCTGAGATAGGAGAGTATCTTATGCTTAGGAGAGTTATGTTGAGTAAGAAGGAAGTTGAACCTTTACAAAGGAGGAATTTTCTTAGGGATGTTTACAAACCAGGAGGTAAATGTTGTAAAGTTTCTATGGACAGTGGTAGTACTGACAACTTGGTATTAGAAGAGATGGTGCAAAAGATTGGATTGAAGAGGCTTAAACATCATTTTCCTTATGGGATAGGTTAGTTTTCAGATGATCATATGGTGGAGGTGGGAGAGAAATGTTTGGTTAATTTCAACATTGGACCTTACAAAGATAAAGTGTTATGTGATGTGGTGTCTATGAGTGCTTGTCAAGTTCTATTGGGGAGACCTTGGAAATTTGATAGAGGATCCATTCATAATTGCAAAAGAAATTGGGTCACAATAGAAAAGGATGCACAACCATTTTCTCTAGTTCCTTTGAAGGAAGTAGAAGGAGGAAGTGAAAGGAATTTTACTATGTTGAAGAGTTATTGTTTAGAGAAGCAGAATACTGAGGTTAGTATGGATCGAAAGAAGGACCTTGAAGGTAATTTTGGTGAAGGAAAGTTGATATCTGATTGTAAGGAGGGTAAGGTTGTGAAACAAAGGACCTTGGTTGTTGAACAAATGAGGGGTTGTAATAGAGGTAAATCAGTTATGCAAAAGGGAAGATGTAGTGATATGAGATTTGGTGTTGATATAAGGTATGGTAAAGTGAGTATAGAGAGAATTAAGCTGATGGATGTGACAAAGGAGAGTGTAGAGGTGTAGAGGTAGATGGTTGCAGATAAAGAGGAGGTTTGGATAAAAAACAAGCATGGGATTTATGTTCCACGACTTGTCAAATATTCATAAGTTTCTCTTATGGAACATTTTATTTTACATGGGGTGTCTAATATAGGAGCATCTTAGGATCTTTGCAATCTTGCATCAACCAAAAAAATTTCGTTTAGTTTGTTTGTTGTTCTGGTCCATTTGGGAAGGTTTTGGTGTTTTTGGTGGTAGTCGATATGTGCTGGTTATTTTTGGTTGCAGTCGTGACAACGTGTTCTTGGCTTAATCCTAGAGATTATCCTATGATCACACCTCATTTGGTTTCATCGCGCGTAAGTTATGGCAGATTCTTCACGTATCTATCATTTTCTTCAAATTTCTGATTGGTGGTTGGGTTTTCCGATCATTTCCTAATCTTCTGATTGTTTTTTACCGTCGCAATCATGTCAATTCATTATTAAGTTATATGTTGACCTTGTTATATGATCACTTCACTTAAATCTTTCATTGGAGGTTGTTCTTTAAGATTCGGGTCCTAACATATTTGGTGTAATGTATTTACTCATTTCTTGGAGAATGTAATCTTTTCAAGGCCAACCGATGATCGTAATTGCTTTATAATCTTATGGACTTGTTCCTAAGGATCAAGATGATCTCAAGATTATTTGGCATAGTTTGGGTAGGATTTGGAGGGGTTTTAGTATAATAAGGCTTGTGTACTTGACATGTATGATTGGCATGTGAAACAACATGTTGCAGATCTGTTGTAAATGATTTTTGATGATAATAAAAGGATGAATCTCTTATTTTGACCTATTTGTCTTGTTTTCTTCCGTTGTGTTCAGGGATAACTTTAAGAAACCCCTTCGGGAAAAAAGTGTAAAATTTTGGCAGGAAAAAATCCATATTGAGGGCGATTATTTTTTCAAAGTAGGAAAAAATTTAATTTGTATTGGCGATTTTTTTCATAGCTTATTAAAATTCTATAATATTGTGGTGAATGAAACATTTTTTGGGGGAAAAATATATATCTATTGAGGCGAATTTTTTGGTTTGCCAAAAAAATTGTAATATGGTAGGCAAATTATTCGCTTTAGAACGGAAAAAAATAATATTATTGGCAAATTTTATTCGCTCATTGAAAATTGTTTTATTTTATTGGCTAATTTTTCATTGGTTATGAGAAAAATATGTATTTTTTTGGCAAATTTCAAGAGTCACGCGTCTCGTGTGGGCACTGGGGCCAATGCCAAATGACAATTCATTAAACATCTAATTATTGCAACGTCATGTCGACTTAATATTGCCTTTTTGTTGCCAAGTTGTCCGCCATCATTGCACATGGTATGGATACCGTCGACACGTACCTTAAATCTGTTCTTTTATAGCTGTACAGTGTAAAGGTATTAATCAAGGCCGTTGATTGATCATAGATCAATGATTGAAGTTTCATCTCGGGCCTAGTTTCTTGAAAGAAACAAATTTTTGCTGGAACACATGACAAGTTTGACAAGGTAACTTGCAAGAAATGAAAGTCTTGTCACTGAGAGTGACAATGAAATTCTTTAACTACGATCCACTCATGACGCACAGTTTCCAAATAATTACAGATGATATTACCAATCTGACACGCATGCATTTATGGGAAAGATTTACATGGAGATATGAAAGATTAAGGACAATGGATTTAAATTTCTCAGACACATGCATTTATGGGAAATATTTACATTAAATATTAAGAATAATGAATTAAATACGATTAAAGAAAGAATAATTAATTTCTAAGTATCAATCAAGGGCTATTTATAGACGATCTAGCTTCTTTCTTCTTCAATTTTCTTTTGGTAGATTAAGAGTCAGATCTGCCGATGGTTGAAATTATGCATCTGGTTTTAAGGTTTAGGTTTTTAGGTCTTTAGGCTGTCAAGAATTGGAGATGGACACTCCAATCCATTTGAGAGGCACATCCCCAGAGGAGAAGAAGTCCTTTTTGGTTATCATCTCAGAAGAAACCCTCACTTCAGTTTGTAGGGAGGTTGGAATTATTATAAATGTTGTTGTGTTGATGGTATTGGACCAATAGTTTCTTGAGAATGTTGACAAATACCATGTCTACATAGACATTATGTCCCTTTTTTTTGCATTTCTCCTCAACCTCAAAGGAGAGAAGGTCAAAATGACGATGTTGCTGAGGAAGGTTTTTAAAGAGCAATTCCTGGTGGACGATGTCCCTATTACTATTTTACCGAAATTAGGGGTGGGGAAACCTTGAGCAAGAGATATACCCAAGCTGCTGGAGCTAGGTAGAAATGTGGTCTGACAACCCTTTCAGTTGAACCTCAATGCGGAGAAACTAACGCGACACAGGAAATGGGCACAACTCGAGAGGGATATTGTTTGCAAATTGTTTCTCCTTGATGGATTTGGGGACTACACATGGCTTGAAGAATTCTTAGAAATTATCATCTCTCAAAAATTAACTCAGATGAAGAGGAAGATGAAGATCCCTATTTTACCCATTCCCATCACGCTATCCCTATGGCCTGCCCATGGTGTTTTGACATGCAAGTTTAGTTTTTCTGGTCCACTGCCAGTGCCCTAGTAATAGTAGTTGTTTAGTTTTTTTGGGCTAGTAGTAAGTACCTATCAAGTTGAAATCCCCTCATTTTTTATTTAAAATTTTGGAGGGACTATGACAATTGTAAATTTTTAGAACATATTAATGGATTTTTTGCCACTTCATTTCAGTTTGCCTTTTATGGATTTAACAATTTCATTTTCATTACATTACTTTGCACTTAGCATCTTTTTATTAAATTATCGATTCACATATTCTACTTCGACTGTATCTAAACAAATAAAGGTTGCTAACTCAATGGTAGATAAAATGGAAAAAGTAGCATAAACACATATTTACAAGACTGGTCCTGAACAGACCAGCGAAACAGTAAAACTCAAAGAATTTACAAAATGTGCAAAGAAAGTAAAAATCTACAAAAATAACTCCACAAAGAAATTATAAATGACAAAACACAAAGTTTCAATGAATTCATTCATGCCATTCAATCCATTAAGTGAATACATCAAGGCTCTGTTACAAAAACACAATAAAAAACTTGCTTCTCAGTTCACAATCCATACAATGCCACTTCCAAATGTCAGATTAGGGTTTCTTCGACCTTATATATCCTATTCCCACATGTTTGGACCCTCATGTCAGGATTTGGGCACCATTGAATCCCTTTTCTAGGTTTTAGGAAATGTTGTAATGACAACTTTGCAAAGTTCGAAAGTTGTCATGAGCAACTTTTACAACTTTTGCTCAAATGACAAACCCCTACTTCCAATGGTCCAATTTGATCCTAAACCACTTCATAAGACCTTAAAACACTCAAAAACATCATAATTACAGGTGCCACTCCATTTTAGAGTTTTGGTCAACCTTTGACCCTTAGGTTAACTTTCTAGGACTTAAACCCCTAGATCCTATTTATTCACATCAAACACTAAACCCTAATCACTCCTACCTCTAGACACACACAAAAACAAACTTGGGAATTTATATTTAGTCCTTATTATCCTGGTGGTTGGCCAAACCAACATACAAGACAAAATTATTTAAATATATTTACAAAGACCTTAAGGTGCTCCTGTACCAGCGCTTGTTTTCCAAGTTTTCACCAGGATGATCATTTTTTTCAAGACTTTTTCCAAAGGTTTTTGGTTTTTTCTACTTTTTATTTTTTTGGATTTTTTCAGGATCATTTTCTTTGTACAGAAACTTCTCAGAATGTCTAGCTTTAGAAATTTTTTAGGTGGATTGTGTTGATAGGATCAATAAATGTCTCCCCTTCCAGAGTTGAGAGTTGATATGCTCTAGAGCCAAATGCTGTGGTGATCACAAAGGGGCCCAACTAGTTGGGTTCAAATTTCCCCTTTTATTCACGATGTTGTCGATTCTTTGGATTTTCTCTAAGTACAAGATCTCCAACCTGAAATTCTCTATGTCATACTTTCTTGTTGTAACCTCTAGACATCCTTTTCTAATAGACCCTTAGATGGTGGAATGCTTCTTTTCTTCATTCATCAAGTAGTTCTAACTCTTGGATTCTGGAAATCTGGTAATCTTCATCAGTGATTAGCCCTTGTAGTAAAATCCTGAGTGATGGGATCTCTACCTCAATAGGTAATACAACTTCTACACCATATACCAAGGCAAATGGTGTTGCCCCTAAAGGTGTTATGATGCTGGTGTGATAAGCCCAAAAGCTAGATTAAGCTAGAGATGCCAATCTTTTCTTTACTTACTCACTACTTTGTACAAGATTTTCAATATATTCTTATTGCAGGCCTCAGTCTATCCATTACCTTGAGGGTAGTAGATAGAGGAACAGTACTGGTTGATTTTGAACTTCTCACATAATTCATCCATATCTCTATTTTTGAATTGTCCTCCATTATCTGTTATAATAGAGGAAGGTATCCCATACCTGCAGATGACGTAGTTTAGGATAAATATGGATACTTGTTTCTCAGTTGCTTTGATGAGTGGGACCCCTTCAACCCACTTAGTTAAGTACTCAGAGGGATATATTTTCCCTATCAAGTCAAAGACCCATTTTTGGAATTGTTAGTGTGTGATAAAAGGTAAAAAATCTCTAGCAAGAGCGTGGATTAGGTTACCATGCAATTGACACTTCTTACGGGTCTTAGAAAACTAGGTATCATCCTTCTCCCATGAAGGCCAATAATACCCTACTCTTAGGAGTTTCTTAGCTAATGAGAGACCATTTGAGTGGGACCCACATATACCTTCATGGACTTCCATTAGCACGTGTTCAGACTCTTCACATTCTAGAAACCTAAGGAGAGTTCCATCTAGACCTCTTCTCTACAAATCGTTAGCGATGATCAAATAACACGTGGCATTTCTTGTAAGGTTTCTCTTCTCATTTCTAGCTAGGTCATCAGGAATTATTTGGTCACACAGGTAGGAATAGTTTGGCTATATTGAGAGGATTTAGTGCCCATAATTGAGTATACAATTTTGGATTATGGGGAGTCATAAGATGGAAAAGTGATTTCCTCCACCACGAAGTCATAGAAAAATTGGTGCTCTTCCAGTTGTAACATTGAGGCCAAAGTAGCGATGGAATCAACAACTTTATTTTCTTCCCTTGGTATTTGTTGAAAGGTGATGAATACAAAATACTTCTTTCGGTCTTCAACCATCCTTTTATATGGCATAAGATTCTAATCCTTGGTTTGACTTTGATCATTCACTTGATTGATCACTAATTGAGAATCTCCGTAGATGTGTAATTCTGTGATCTTCCATTCAATGACCAACTTAAGTCCATTTGCCATAGCTTCATACTCAGCTACGTTGTTCGTACAGGGAAAGATCATTTTATAGGCTTTTGGAATTTTTTACCCTTGGGGTGTTATAAAGAGGACACCAGCTCCAGACCCTTGCTATGTGAATGAGCCATCGAAGAAAATTTTCCAGGAATGTTCCGTCAGGTGTAAAATAGCTTTAGCAGGAAATTTTATTCTCATCGGTTTATTGTCTTGAAGAGGAGAATTTGCCAGATGATCAACAATGACCTATCCTTTGATGGAATTTTTGTCCATGTACTCAATGTCAAATTCACTAAGGACCATCACCCACTTTGTGAGTGTACCAGTTAAAGTTTCTTTGTTTAACATAAACTTTAAAGGATCAATGTTTACAATTAATTTGATGGAATGTGCAAGCATATAGTGTCGAAGCTTTTGAGAAGAAAATACCACCGCTAAGAAAGATTTTTCAATGATGGTGTAGTTTTTCTCATAGGAAACCATTGTCTTTCTTGTATAGTATATTTCCCATTCCTTTCATGTTTGATCATGTTGTGCCAACAAATCTCCAAGTAATGTTTTTGTAGCTGAAATGTAGAGCAGAAGATGTTTTCCTTGTGTTGGTGTCATTAATACAGGAGGATTTGTTAAGTATTCTTTGATCTTTTGAAAATTATTCTCACATCCTTCATCCCACTTAAATGTTACGCCCTTGTGTAAAGTTTTTTTGAAAGGTTGTGCCTTATCTGCTAGCTACAAGATAAACCTCCTAATTGACCGAAGCTTGCCTTGTAATGTTCTGATTTGATTGATGTTCCTTGGTGGTTGCGTTTCCATAATCGTTGCTACTTTCTCTGGATCAAATTCAATTCCTTTTGTTGAGATGATATATATGAGGATTTTACCTGATGTCACCCGAAAGGCACACTTTTTTGGATTGAGCCTTAGTCTAAATTGTTCAATTCTGTTAAAAATTCTTTCGAAATCAGCCAAGTGTGTAGCTCTTTTCGCTGATTTTTCCAAAGTATCATCAACATAGTCTTCCATATTATTGTGCATCATGTCATGGAATATTATTTTCATAGCCCGCTAGTATGTTGCTCCTGCACTTTTGAGGCCGAAAAGCATAACGTTCCATCAGACCATGCCCCAATGAGCACATGTGAAAGTTGTCTTTTCTTGGTCTTCAGGTGCTATTTTTATCTAATTATATCCAGAGAAACCATCCATAAGAGAATACATTTCATATCTTTCTGTAAGATCTACAATCATGTCAATATTTTGAAGTGGAAAAAATCCTTTGGGAAGGCTTTGTTCAAATCTATGAAATCTGTACAGACTCTAATTGATTTATCAGTTTTTGAAACAGGCACAATGTTACAGATCCAATTGGCATATGCAATAGCTCAAATGAATTCTACTTTCAATAACTTCTCTAGCTCAGCTTTAACCAATAGTGCTACATGAGGGTGCATCTTTCTGAGCTTTTGTTTGGATGGCTTTACTCTGGGAGAAATTGGCAAGTGGTGCATTATCAAGTCTATATCAAGCCCTGGCATATCCGAGTAAGACCAAGCGAAGTTGATCTTCTTGTTCGTGAAAATTGGGTAAAATGTTGTTTCTCTTCTTCAGACAAAGTTTGTGCCAGATATATCAATTGAGGTACCTCTGTTGTTTCCAGGCTAACTGATTGTGTAGGTTCTGTCAGCACTAAAGATCTTTCCTAAAAGTGACCAGGTAAGATATCAAGTTTCCCATCCTCTGGTGCCTCTAAGAGGTTTTCACCATTGGACACACCTTTTGTTTTTTCTATTTTTGGTTCTGACACTACCACAGAGTGGTTTTCACCATCAGACCTTATTTTCTTTTTATTTCCCTTTTTTAGACTAAGAAACTTTATATCTCCCTTTCCCATATTTACGCTCATTGCACTGGTGGAAGAAGTGAGGGGCTTGATAAAATTTAGGTAACATGCCAAAATGTAGTCATTTTGGAGAATAGATTAGGTTCACTGTTTCAATTGAGTTCCACTCAATATGTTTAGGATGGATTAAGGATAGTGATCTAGTAGGTTCTAAAGATAGCACCGTGTTATCATGATCAAGACTTTCGATGGGTAAGAGAAGATCTATCATGTCACTCTCCGAAGAACTCCCTAGACTGTGAATCATCCTAACTTCACTATTAGAGTTGTTGTTAGTATTTTTGAATTTAAATCATTTGACCTAACGTGAATGCTTTGAGTCTACTCTCGAGTATACAGTCTCTCTAGAACAGCTCTCAAGGGAACGATCTCAATTCTTGACGTAAGCCTAGCTCTAGTGAATTATCTCCGCTATCATCTCCAAAGTTCCAATTAATGTTTTGAGGAAGGAAATTTATCTGGGAAGAATTTGAACTTTCTCCTTTCTCGAATTGAGGTGCATACTTATGGATAACATCCACTTCAATATCTACTATAGTATCTAAGAGAGAATCACATTCATATTCATTGGAACTTGTCCCCACAGAATAAGGTATGTCTAAGACATGAGTAGGAGCTAGCAAATAGTTGCCCCCAATTTGGATGTCTTCCTTCTATATCATTATATGTACCTTGATCAAATTCATATTCATGAGAGTTAGTTTTACTGTCATCAAACCTTCCTAGGTACTGTGTTATGGTCATGAAGACCCCTTCGTCTTCACTATAATTGCCTTCTTCTATGTCATCTTCATTTTCTTGCACTGTGACTTATCTAACACCTTCTTGTACCGAGGTAAGGTGGGAGGGGGATACTTCAATGGCATGTATCCTTGTATCCAAGAAGTTTGGTAGATCTAATATGTGAGAAATAGTGACCAATTGCCCCTAGTTCAGGTGTCTCTCATCATATTCACCCTCTGGTTCTAGTTCTGGCTCTTCTTGTGAGTTTGTTACTTCTTCCTCAGTAACTTGGTTCATGCTAGGAAATGGTTGGGATATTGAGCTATTTGGTTCAAAGGGGGATCTGAATTGTGAGGGATTATACAATTCTCCTTGGTAGTGATAATTTTTTGTTTGGACATGTAATAGCCTTTAAAATGGTAACCACGTAATCTATGCTTCTTCTTCAGTCTCATCATCAAAATATTTTGATTGGTTGTTTATAGGGTTATTTCTAGAGGAGGGATGAAACCTTTGTTCATGATATCCTATCCCTATTTTGTCTATCAGATTCTAGAATTCCATGTGTATAGGCTTTGTTAATCCTTTATCTTTACTTAGGGGTCCTTTTCCTTTATACCCCATTTGTTGCATTAGATGATATCCTTTACAATATTTTTGTGAAGAAATATCAACGTGTTTAATTTCTTGATCATGCTCTTCTCCTTTATACATCCAAGCAAGAAAAACCTTCTCTTTATTTTCTTCTGAGAGAGGTACACGAGATTTTACCATACCAGTCCCTTCATGTATCTCCAATTTTTGAGTGATAGTAGGCTTGAAAGATGATGAGGGAATTCCATAAGATGTAAGAGATGTGGGGAGATTAGCCACTGAGGAAAAAGAGTGTATTTAATATTCTCCCATACTTGTGTTGGTAATTTTCAATTTCTCCTCAAAACTTTTCATGAGTGTCACCGGGGAATTTTCAAATCCTTTCTCAATTGATGCTTCCTTATTATGTGGAATCATGTTGTCTTCTTGTTTCAAGGTGTTATAGGAGTATGTGTTATCTGTCGGAATAGAAACCTCCACTCCATTCTATGGTAATTTTACACATTGATAATATGTTGAGGGACCTGCCTTCATATCATGAATCCACGGTCTCCCTAATAGAATGTTATATGCTAATGGAAAATCACATCTCTCTTAATGGGCCCAAGCCTGATAGGTAACAAAACCAATCCTTTTTATGACCTTTCTTCTTCATCATAAGCCTTTATAGTAATCTTTCTTTTGGGATCTATAGCATGTTCTGAGAAACCTAATGTTGTCACATGCTTTAGAGTAAAAATGATCAAACTGGCGCGTCCATCTATCAAGATGTGTTTGACTCTGTGCTTATCAATCAAGAACTCTATGTATAGGGGTTGGTTATGCGGATGATTCAACAATTTATCATCTTGTTCTGAAAAAGATAGGTAGTGAGGTGAAGTTAGATGACCTACCATAGTTTGAAACCGATCAACACCAAGGTCATTGGGTACAATTGTTTCTAAAAGATACGTGTCAAGGATCTCCTTATGTGATGGTGAGATCTTAAGTAACTCCAAAATGGATATTTGGGTTGGAGTTCTTTGCAATTGGTCAACCAAATTGTAATTTGCAGCTGGGATTGATGTGACTATTTGCTTTGACGGTGAGGATTTTGATGCCATGGTTTATTTTGATGATGAAGCCACTCCTTTAGGAGTAAATTTATCTTGATTCCTCGTTAGTGTATTGGCGGATTCAGACTCCTTTTTTCTTTAGTGATAATCACATTCACTGAGTGGTTAGAGGGTTCGAGAATGTGAATCACATTGTCATCATTGGAATAGGTGTAATTCACTTTAGCTCCTTGGTTTTCAAGGACTCTTCCTATTCATATGAGGGTAAGGGTTTCTTAAAGGCTTTGTGATTATTGTTTGACTGATGTCCATCAACTGTAATAATATCATTATCAATAAGATCTTGGATAACATGTTTCAATTTCATATATTTGTTAGTCAAGTGTCCTTTGTTTTTATGATATTCATAGAAGTGATTATCGTTCCACCATTTAGGTTTAACCGCAGGTTCCCAAGGTTCCGAGTATGGTATTGTGATGATCTTGTGATCCACTAGAGTTTTTAACACGGCTTTGAGAGGTTCTCCAAGAAGAGTGAGATTTTTCTTAGGTTTTGGTATCCAGGGTGCTTTGTCTTTCTGCCCCTCTGAATTATTCTTGGGCGGTATTGGAACATTCGTATTATTCTTAGCGGCTTGAATAATGCTAGATAAATTGAGCATAACATCTTTGGGTTTGAACTCAGGTGAGTCAACCACTCGGTCATTGACCACATTCTTATTTTTGTTACAATACTTTCTCTTGTCTTTGCCATTGTTATTATTAGGAATGTTGGAAGGTTTAGTGTCTTTATATAAGGCGCGTTCACCTTTATTTACAAGAATATCCTCAATGCAGATAGCACTTTCCACCAACTCACTAAAGGCAGTATGCTTTTGCATCTGAATCACATAGTTCATTTCAGGTACCAAATTGTTGACAAATATGTCAATTTTTTCAGGTTATGGGATTTGCTGAGGATATCTTGCGAATATCTTCCTCCACCTTTGGAGGAATTTGAATTTTTTTTTTCCATTATGTTGTTTAGTATTGCATAGATTCAACATGGTGATCGTATGTAATATGTTGTAGGAATAGTGTTGGGTGAACTTTTGAACAAGCTCATCAAATGTTTGAATACCAGGCGAGACTTTTGTGAACCATTCCAAGGCTTGGCCACTGAGTCTTTGTGACAACAACCATATAAAATATGTCCTCTCATGCATAAACTCCATGCTAAGGGCACAATATTGCCTCACGTGATCTTGAGGATCGCCTTACCCATTGTATTTGTCATATTTCAGAATTTCAACCTTAGGGGGAAATAGAGGCATGTGTAAGTTTTTAGGAAACAAAAAGGGACATATAGATTCCAGTGAGTATTTGTTAGAGGTTTGTTATTTCACTTTCTTCAACTCTCTATGTTCACATCTCATATCTTGAAATTTTTTATTGAGAATGGTATTGGGAGCCTCTTCCTCTTGTTGTATAAGTCCTTTGATATCAAAGTCGTGAGGAATTTTAACACCTGTAGATGATAAGTGAATAAAGTATCTATCCTTGTCTGTTTGTATAAGGATTTGCATCCTCTTTTGAAAGTGTTTGTCTTGTTGACATATTTGTATTTATTCTTCATAGGTTCCTCAACCGATGAGGAAACACTAGTGTGGTGACTCTGTCATTCTTGGCCAGATCCCCAGTCATAAGATGACATTGTTGATGTGTTTTTAGTTGATTGATGTTGGGAGCTTGACGTTTGGAACAAAGGTATTGATTGATAAATTGTTGGTGTGTCTTGATTTGGGATCTTTTGAGTAGATCTTGACTTTGGACAAGATGAGGGTCCTGGAGTAGAATCATCAATAGATTTTTCCTTTGAATCGAGATCGGATTTTTTTGGTGGCTTCTATTTTGTACCATGAAAGACAGTTGTAGTTAAGATTTCAGGATGAATAGATTGATAGATCAATGTCAAAGGTATCTAAATGATCATGTGAGAGAGATGTGTTGATAAAATATTGTTGATCTTGGTACAAGGTATCGTGTTTTGAGACCTGAATGTCTGTTGGACGACACTTGTGACCTAGCTGATTGTGATTGACTGTTGACGGGGAAGCGTATAGAAAGTGAGATCATTCAAGAAACTAGGATAAGAGATGATGATGAGTCGAGCCAACTATTTTAAGAACTAACAACTGCTATGACAAGGTACTGTGATTGAATATATCCACGTGGGCAAAAAGTAGATATACCAAAGATCAAGGTAACTAACTATTTTTTGATGTAAGCTCATATGAAAATTCCCATGATCCCATACGACAATTCCCACATTCCTAGATGATTTACTATTGTTACAGTGTTTTTTCGTATGAAAATTCTACCCAGTGAAAATGAAAATATATAGAAGAGATAGTTTGTCACTTGTTTTGAGTGAAATTTGGACTAAATTTGCGCTATATTGAGGTGAAAATGTCAATTTTTGAAAGTGTTCATGTCATTTTGGTGTCAATTTAAACTAATTCAAACATATCAAGCACATAGGAATGAAAATCAAGCACTTCTTATCCCTATAGTCAATTTGGATTAGTAAAATAAACCGCACTCATAGACTCAGCTACACACCCAATAGCTAATCAAAATACGGTCGTCACCAAGAACGCAATGACTCTAGCCATGACATCGTATTATCTGACTCCAAATGCTAATGGGGGCACGATATGACGAGTATCTTGGGGGAGTTACTAACTCCCTTGCAATTGGATTATGCACTTTTGGAGGTGAATTGGATGGCTTCTACTCTATAGATTCTAGTAAGGGTCTCCATTTGGTTGTATCTGTTGTGTCTACACAAGTGTGATTGAGGTTGCTAACCCCACAAGGCGTCTTAGCACAAGCAGTCATGTGAACGTGATTCAGACTTTGAGACCCTACTTTTTGTTAGACATGAGCCGTGTATAAGCTCAAACACATCTGACTCCTGAGGATTTGGCCCCAAAGAATAATTGTTTTAACGTGAGTTGGAGTGGTGTGGCTTACACTTCGTTCTCATGTGGTTTGTTCCTGGGAGATTTTTCCCTCAATTGGTAGGCCCATCTAAAAGGTAAACATGAAAGAAAGTGGATAGCAAACAGAAGGTCAGGATTTCTAATTCTTCCTCAAAGAGGAGAAGAGCATGCTCTCCTATTTCCTTTTGTTTCTCCCAAACACGCCAAACACACTTGATTTTCCCAAAAAAAAGTATTGTTTTCCTAAGTTCAATCAAACATGTTTGGGCTTCTGATTCTTCAAAAAGGAGAAGAGTACATTCCCCTAATGTCCAATTTAACCCAAACAAGCAATACCCTAATTAAACTAGGTTCCTAAGAAATCATCTAAGAAAGAACATGTTTTGTTTGGTTGATGAAGTCACAAGGTGACCTGCAAATATAAGCATTAGTAGTTTCACAACTTTTCTTTCTTTCAAATCATCCCACAAGCACAAAAATGTTAGTAATTTTGCAAAAGGTGTGCTAGTGAGACTTTGGCGAGCGAATCTTCGTCAAAATGTTATGCAAAAAAATAGTTAAGCTGCAAAACCAGAGAGAAAAAAGTTCATACAAAATAGGTTAGGGGTTAGGAAATCAAAATCAGCTCATCATGACCCCTAAAAACACTCTCTGCCTTTCAAACGACAAAACACACAAACCATATTGTCAGTATAATTTGTAGGACAAAGCATGTATCACCATACGAAGAAACAAGTTAGCATAAACTGTTGTACGAAAAAACCAATAATCCCAAATGATAATTCAATTTAAAAGAAGACTCATACGACAATTTATACATCACAAAATGAAAAATTACTAAACATAGAATTTTTGTACGAGCTCGAATGAAGTCTCTTACGAAAATGATTGCAGTTTCATCAATAATATGCAAAAATCATGAGAATGAGACAAAAATCAATTTCCTGCCCCATGGTGGGCACCAAAATGTGTGTGTGGTAAATGTGTCATCGAATCTACTACCAAAAAATTCAATAAACCATTATATCAAGAGGGGTTAGCATCAAAATAAGAATCAAATCATTGTACACGCACCCTTGAAATCGATCTATTGCTTCCTAGTTTAAGCGAGTGTGATTCTCATAAATGCCCATCAAATTAGACATGGAGAATCAGTGACTTGACTACCTCAAAATGGAAGATTCAAAGCAAGAATGAGAAAGATGCATATACTTGCATACTTTGCTCTCAAAAATCCAATAAAATGCATGATCTAGGAAGCTAAATGAATAGCAAACATGAAGAATGAAGCTAAAATGAAAGCTACCAAGGTTATGAGAAATGCATCTACCATTAAGTGATACAAGAAAAAAAGATGCCATTAATCCTAAGAAATGAAACTAAAAATGCATATGCAAGTAACCTACTATGAAAGCAAGAGCTATGAATGCACAAGAACCCTAGAGAAAAAATAGCATTATAACTCTAGTATCAAGATTGCCTATTATCATGAATGAGCGAAGGGAGCTATCCTTTTATAGAAAATTCCAATGGGTGGACGGTGGGAATTCAACCGGGAAGAGTAGTTGAGATGCAAATTTCCTCAATCCATGTGTGCTTGATCCAAGTGAAGTGTGTCAGATTAGTCAACCTTGTGGAAGATGAGACAAATTTAGTATTTTCCCTTTTAATTTCTTTATTTGATTTTCAATGTGCTCACACATGTGTGAGGATGTGTGAATGAGTTGATTTAATTAAAAGAGATTTAGGACTTTTAATTAAATTCAATAGTTTAAGTAATTAAGTGATTTGAGGCTTTTGGTTTAGGACTTTGATTCAACAAGTCATGATTATAATTATGTAATAAAAATTGATTAAATCCTTCATAATTAGGGTCTAGAAATGAATGTCTTTGAATTAAGATTTATTAAGACCAATTAATGAAAAATAGGGGTTATAGGTTTGCTAGACCAATTTTAGGTGATTACAATGACCATACTTGTTGCAAGTACTGCAGTAACCATCAAATTTTGGCTTCCTTATGTTGTTTACAATTTTTGATCTACATTCAAATGCTCGGTGCCCATACTTATTGCAGCTATAAAAATATCCATCAAAATTAGGTGAGCTCAGTGACTTACCCCTTTTTCTTCTGTATACATTTGAAGTATATCCAGGTTTCCCACAGTGGTAGCAACTAATCTTGTTTGACTTTGGTGGGGCATAAGTGTCTTGATTGTCAGCTTGCTTAGATGATTCTCCTTTCTCATTAGTGATCTCACTATTGAATCCAAGTCCAATTTTGTCTTTAAGTTTTTTCTAACCTTTGATCTATGCATCCAATGATATTAGTGCTTCATCACTTCTCTTTAGTACCTCATTGGATTCATTTTCAAATTTCAGTTCACTAGCCAATCTTTCAACTTCACACTTCAGCGCTTGATTCTCAGATTCTTTCTCACCTATTCTAGTCTTAGAATTTCTTTAATCTTCTTTAGCTAATTTCAGTTCATCTTCAACTTCTCCCTTAGAGTCAAGTATCTCAGTTATTCTTATTCTTTGTGCTTCTTGATCTTTCTTTGCTAAGTTCAGTTGCTCAGTGAGTGTCTTGTTCTTTTCCACGAGTTCTGCAATGGCCGATTCAGCTTCATCACTCAAACTAACTTCAGATGTTGTCTCAAGAGTATAAACATGTTCTTGTGTGGATTTAAGTTTACTGCACAACTTCTTTCTCACTCTCAAGGACTTTTCTAACTTTCTTTTGAGATCTTCAATCACCTCTTGTGCATTTTCTAATTCGAACTCAAGACTATCAATCTTCTTAGATTGCTTGTAACTTTCCATAACCATGATCTTTACTCTCAGGTGGTTAAACCCTTTTTCTCAAGAGACAAGCTCTGATACCAATTGTTGGAATTGTTGGAATAACTTAGGAAAGTTATGTACTGAGAGGGGAGGGGTGAATCAGTACCCTTAAAAATTTTAACCATACACACTGATTAATTATCGAGTTGACTATATTGCATAAAATGAACATTTAAAGTAAATAACTCAAATCATAAAATCTACAACACATAACATAGATATTTTGGTCACACATAAATCCTTTGTTAGAGGAAAGAACTACAGTGGGGATGACACCCACAATCCTTCACTATTGCAGTAAAAAGATTGCTCAGTTAGAGCTACAATGTTAGCTACTTCTAGTAGCTTACCCTGTTAGGAGTATTATACTCGGTAAAGAGTACAAAAGACTTATTTAGTCTTCCTTGTTAAAGGATTTTACAATCTCTAATCTAAGAGATGTATCCGGTTAAAGGATTTATAAAATATAAAGACTTGGTAGGGGCTACCCACAAGAGGGATTCATACTTCTCTGATTACAACAAAATTTAGTACAAAATGTCTGATAGAAATGCATCAATAAAATGTTGTCCAGAATCATTGTGCTCTATAACTCTATTACCTTGCTCTGTACTTGGTAGCTTAATATCATAAGCTCTGCTTCATTCTGCACACTTCTCCTTTGCTTCTATTTGCATCAAATTTATCAACTCTTTAACTTCAATAACAACAACATCATCATTGACAACAAAAACAACATCAACTTCTTGCTCAATCTTCAAACTCATCTCTTATACAATTTCTAGGTGGTTAACTATGACTTAGGAGGTTAACCAGATCTAGGGAAACATGAATCAACGATGGAGATTAAGTGGTTAAACTTAGGTTACATCTCCAATGTTGTATGCCTTCTAAAAATTCAATCGTGGATCTTCCTCGTGATCATGTCCAATCATGTGTTTGGAGTCCCAATGACTCAACTAACACTTTCATTGAATTCTGTGTCATGCATCCTGCTTGGTGTCCAAATTCAATGTATATAATTTCAAATGAAATGTCAGCTCTTGAATATTTAGTAACATGCTTGTGTTTGCTCGGTAACTCTGTTCTCTCTTTTAGACATCTATGAGTGTTTGGTAACTATCTTTGCATGACTTGGTATATGTAGCTCGCTCGGTGCTTGATAAACACTCAGTGCTCGGTGGCTATCTCAGTTGCCTTTACCGACTGTGTCTTCTTCATTATATGACTTCCTTGCTTCAGTTGCATTCACCGATATATGACTTTGCAGAAAACTAATGACAACAAAATCTCTTTAGGAGTAACATGTAATTTGTATGGGGAGATTTTGATCTATCAGGAATTAGTTTACTGTTTTTAATGTAATTTATTTTTTTATTTATGTAATAGTTAGACACTTCGCAAATTTTTGTTTATATTTTTCTAAGTGTTTCCATCAATGCCAAAGGGGGAGATTGTTAGCATTTGATGAAGGTGATATGAGTTTTGATCATGATATTATATTGTGGTGTTGTCATTGCTGGCAACATGATCTATTGTAGGCATGAGATCAATTTTACCGATGGTGTTGAAGGATCTAATTGGAGAAATGACTAAGTGTTCATTCAACCATGAAGATGATAGTATGTGAGATACAAATGACCAGATTTGGAGTTATAGATCGAGTTAAGGTGTGCGATCATGCATTTATCATCTACAGAGGCATATCTATCTATGTCTACGACCGCATTAGTTAGATTGAAGAATTGAGAAAGTTATTGAAGATCGAAGTTACACTGGCAGGAAGAATAGGAGTAAGGTAGAGTGAGTTTGTTTTGATAAGCTATCAGTCAATTTAATGTTTGTAAATTTTTGTCTGTGACTTGGTTAATGTTGTGTTGAATTTATCAAGTTGAGCAATACATTTTGGCATGACCAGATTTGATTTTTATGTCAGTGGGTAAACATTTTTAGGGAAAAGGCCGACTTGGACAAGTTGTTATAAAATAAGGATGAAATTGAGTTTTAGGGGAAGTTGTGTGATGCGATAGGTGGTTGTGATTGTGCAAAGCTAAAGAAAGGAGAGTTGATGTTTAAGGAGACTCTGTGATCAGAATTAAAGTGGATCTATCAGACATGAAGTGTCATAATCAGGTCATTCATTCTTGGGTCTATCTCAAGGCAAGCCCTAATAGGTTTGCAGGTCAAATCCTTTAACAAGGTCACTCCTAATAGGGTGAGAAGGATCTCTAACAAGATCTGAAGTATAAATCTTCTAAACAGGTAAATCTTAGAAGGAGTTTGTAATCCCTTAACAAGGTAGTTCCTAACAAGACTTATATTAGTTTATAACCGGGCTAAAGATACTCTTAACCGGGTATGCCCTTAGCAAGGTTTTTGTAATTTCTCCTAACAGGGTAGATTTCTTTGGTGCACTAGTGAAATATGTGGGTAGCACCCCACACATGATTTTCTCCCTCTAACAAGGGTTTCCACTAGAAAACTATTGTGTCTTGAGTTTACTTTGTGTGAATGGTTTATTTTCTTAGCTTCTATGTAATATTCTTTTTTGCACGTTGGTTGCTGTGGAAGATATTGAAGAAGTGTTTCAAGTTTGTGGGTGCACTGATTCACCCCCCTCTCAATGCCTTTAAAGACTAACACAATCCTCAATATTGAATGATCATAACTGAAGAAAGAAGACTTCTCCATAACTTGTGATGGTCCAAGAATATTCACCGTAAATAGAATATCACAAAGCTTAAGAGTTATGGTCCTGGATCTTTTCTTTAGATCTAGATATGATAACATGTTATGTTTTGAACCAAAATATTATACATGCAATAATCATAACCTTTAACATCAAAACACAAGAAAACGAGACACAGATTTACCCTGGGAAACCCCTCCTACTTGAGGGAAAAAACCCAACCAAACCCAAAAGATGATGCCTTTATTCAGATCTCAATCAATTACAAAACCTCACCTTATGATTGAAATCTTCGAGACTATTCAATCAATAAACATGGTTATCCCCTTTCAAGAGATTAACAAGAACAATAGTAAACATTGAAGAACCACAATACATATAATATATCGCACAACTGAAGAATCATGATGCATAGCATATCGTGCATAGCTGAATAATCATGATACATAG
Organism: Thuja plicata; assembly: GCA_018584345.1. Taxonomy (NCBI): domain Eukaryota; kingdom Viridiplantae; phylum Streptophyta; class Pinopsida; order Cupressales; family Cupressaceae; genus Thuja; species Thuja plicata. The sequence goes on from MU222983.1 coordinate 448,428, forward strand.
CATATCTCCCATATGTTGAAGAATCACAATACACTATAAGCTAATGTAAGTAACTCTGAAGAAAATGATCACCATTGAGTAATAAAGGAGTTCCACTAAACATAATCCAACGATCAAACACACTGAATGTGAATAATTCACCCGATATGAAAAAAATGGCAAGTTGAATGTGAACCATCTACGGTTATGGAAAGAATAATGAAATGACCCATTGCCAGTAAAACTATGAACTGACGTCCATAATAACTGTGAACTGTCGACCATAAATGGCATGAGCTCCAAAAAAATGAAAGTTGTCAGCATAACATATACACATACATGATGAGAAGCCAGTGAGGAAAATGCAAACACATGGTGACAAGAATATGATGCTAAGTCACCATTATAATTATCAGCGAAGTAAAATACGATTCCAAGGAACCACAACTAACTGAAGCCAATGAACTTATGATACACAAATAAGAGCTGAGAAAAGGAGACATGATCAACAACATAACCATCACAAGAAATATGATGTTGTTCAACACAGATGTGAATGAATTATCTCGCAACTGCCATAACATTAGCACTCCCTTTTAGCAAGAGAGAGATCATCCATATGTCATAGTGTGTCTCAATCTAACAAGCATAATTGAGCTGCACCAAAAAACAATGTCAATAACAAAATCTCATCATAGATTTTCTCAACATAATATTGTCATCTCAGCATGACATGCACCTTGGCTACTCCCAGAGGGTGAAAGAACATAAAACTAAGTCATGGATTCTCTCACATGACATCCCCCATGGCTACTCCCAGAGGGTGGATCCAACATACCTACTCCTAGAGGGTGGAACAAGGAATTTCACCTCAAACTTCTCTCGTAGAGAAGAATGCATTAACAAGGAATTTCACCTCAATCTTCTCTCGCATAGAACTAATTAACAAGAGATTTTAACTCTAACTTCTCTCACAGAGAAGAACTCATTAAGAAGGGATTGCACCTAAAAATTCTCTCGTAAAGAATAACTCATTAACAAGGGATTGCACCTCGAACTTCTCTCGCAGAGAAGAACTCATTAAAGCACATAAAATATCACCTAAATGTTGAGACCCCCTCTCAACATGAGCAACATTCTCCTAGATTTTATTATCATAGTACCAATAATTTTGCTCTAATGTACGTCCAAAGAGTTTTTGCAGTGATACTGCTACACAAACTTGCCAATCCTCTATACAAGACTTGGCATTCTACATCTTCTACTCAAGCTCCCTCTGAATCTGATTTCTGCAGTTGAAAAGTCTCCCTCTGAATATAATTTCTTCCTCTTCGAAGAAGCTAAAGTGAATGACAATTTGAATAGGATCTTCCTCTTTAGAGAAGTTATGTGTCACCAATTCAGTTCCATGGTTGCAAGCAACGTCCCCATGTTCATTTCTACAGCCTGCATAACTTTGCATGAATCTCTCATCATCCCGTTGCTTCTCAATCCATCCTACAACCAAGAAAGATAAATAATAATTAATAGAATCAACTTATCATGAAGAGAAATATAAATATCAATTCTAAAAGCATACATTATTCACAGTGTTATAACATGAATTAATATTAACTACACAAAAATTCATGATCAATATTCAAAGCTATAATCATAAACTACTTATCTCTTTATTGACTAATCTTCCTCAAGAAAGGTCTCAGTACACACACAAATAAGGATCAATACACAACTATCTCTTTTAACAATATTAAGCAATAATCATAGTCTAACATTCATACGATGATCATAGCACTGCATGCATACTATCTCGCACAATGAATACCAACGAACATCTCCTTAAAGAATACCTCCCGTAAAGATGAACAATCCTCAATCTTGAATGATCATATTTGAACCAAGAAGACTTGACCATAACTTGTGATGGTCCAAGAATATTCATTGTAAATAGAATATCTCAAGGCTTAAGAGTTATGGTTCTGGATCTTTTCTTTAGACCTGGCTCTAATATCATGATAAGTTTTGCACCATAATATTATACATGCAATAATTAGAACATTTAACATCAAAACACAAAAAAACCAGACACAAATTTGTGTGTGTAAATGGGTACCTGTTGAAAATGACACAAACACTCAATAGGTCATTACATTAGCTTGAAAGGTTAGTCAAAACATGTAAAACCACTAATATCGGCCTATTGCCTTCTAACTAGAAAGAGTGTAATCAGTTGCATATCTAGC